>JALBCR010002850.1:0-37822 GCA_030710515.1 Abscondita cerata
GGTTTCAAAAAGGTAATCCCATTTTTGATTCATCAAATGTATATAATTACTGATTTATCAACAATTGAAAAACAATAACAATTCAAAATTTATCATTACGGATAACCACTAAAACATAAGATAACCCGTGGTAAGTGTTAAGTGTAACGCCACAACAGTCTGAAACACCTTGTACATAAGAATTTTTATGTTATTGTTTTTGTGTTGGTAGTATTAAGTTAGATAAGTAAATGATGGTAGTTGAACAAAATGTATCGAGCAGTTTTATGTTATGTTACTTCTCCAAATATAAACATAAGTTGTATTGCACACAATTATTTAATAATAAAACCCTACATGGTAGCAGAGCGTGGTTTATAAAGGAAATAAAAGCATTTTTTTAAGAAACGTAATTAATTATTACAAGATGGCCGAGTTAAACAAGAAGTACACAATTGAACAATTAAATGGTGAAAATTTCTACAACTGGAAATTTAGAATAAAATTAATATTAGAAGAGAACGATGTATACGAAGTAACTAAAATGCAAACGAAATTGACAAGAATGATGAAAATAAAGCAACGGAATACAAAAATTTTATTAAAAGGACAAGTTAGCAAAATCAATAATTGTGCAATGTATCAACGACACTCAACTACCGATAATAAGAAATTGTGAATCAGCGCATGAAATGTGGATGGCAATAGGGGAGCAGTATGAAAGGAAAGGTATGACAACCCGACATCACCTAAAGAAAAAATTAATGCAATTACGTATGGGTGACGATTCTGTAAATCAGTTTCTAAGAAAATTTGAAGATTTGGTTCAACAACTGGAAGCTACAGGTGCTGAACTGAAAGAAGATGATTTAATTTGCAATATTTTATTGGCATTGCCACCAACTTATAGTACTTGGGTCACGATTATTGAAAATACTGAGAATCTCACATTGTCCATGGTCAAATCAAGACTACGAGAGTTTGAAGAAAAGAAACATGGAAATCCAGAATTAAACGAAGATGGAAAATATCAAACAACAACAGCGTTTTATTCAATTCAGGGTCAAAGAGGAAATACAAGAGCCGCTTTCAGAGGAAGTCATAACAATTCACGAGGTTATAATAATCCATCAAGATTTCAAAATAGAGGCAACTATTACAGTCAGCGAGGTTTTATGCAGTCGAATCATGGAGGAAGAAATTTCAACCACAACAGAGGATCGTACAATAGCAGAACTCAGACCGATGGGCCATCGTCATACAGAGGAGGATTTTATAATAATAGAGGTATGTCAAATCATAACAGAGGTTCACGCAATTTTTATTATAATAGTCCTAAAGAATTTGAGAAAAAGGTTTTAGAGAATCTAATCTAAGCAATAACGAAAATCAGAATGAAGATTCAAAAGAAGTATGTTTTCTTGCAAATAAATTTTGTAATTCTAGTAATGCGAATGACTGTAATAATAATATAATTAAGTTCTGCATTGATTCTGGTTGCAGTGATCACATGTCTAATGATCAAAATTCTTTCACTGATTTAATTATGTTAAAAAATCGTATAAAGATTGCTGTAGCTAAGAACAATGATTATTTGAAGCTATCGCTGTAGGTAATATTAAGGTTATAAGTAGGGTTAATGATTCAAACATTCCAATAACAATTAAAAATGTATTTTATGTACCAGAACTAAGGAGAAACCTATTATCAGTTAAAAGATTAGAGCATTCTAGTATCACAACTATGTTCCAAAGCAACGAAGTAAAATTACTTTGTAAAGATAGATTAGTAGCTATAGGAAAAGAGAATGGTTTATATGAAATCGAATTTAATTTAAATAACAACAAAGAATGTTTAAGTGTAGGAATTGATGACGATAGTAGATTCATTTGGCATAAAAGATTTGGACACATTTGTGATGAACGACTAAATTTATTAATAAAACAAAATATGGTAGAAGGATTAGATACGAACACTCAAAAGGTTGCGTTTTGCGAATCTTGTGTGAAGGGAAAAATGACAAAGTTGTCATACAATGTTAGAACTAAGAGTAGTCGCTTATTAGAAATAATTCATTCTGATATTTGTGGTCCTATAACCCCATATCTCATGATGGTGGAAAATATTTTCTGACATTCATTGACGATTTTTCAAATTTCACTGTTGTTTATATTTTGAAAAGTAAATCTGAAACATTAAGTTATTTTAAAGAATTTGTAGCTATGTGCAAATCAAAGTTTAATAATTATTACAAAATTTATAAGATTAGGTAGACAATGGAGGGAGTATACATCAAAAGAGTTTAAAAATTATTGTAGAAATGAGGGTATTGTAATTGATTACACAGTTCCCTACAATCCGTCTCAGAATGGAAAATCAGAGAGATTTAACAGGTCAATAGTCGAAAAGGCTAGAGCAATGATTAGCGAATCAAATGTCCCAAAAATTTTATGGAATGAAGCCGTTAGGACTGCAGTATTTTTAATGAATCGTAGTCCAACTCAAAATTTAAAATTTACCCCCGCAGAACTTTTGGTATGATAAGAAACCATATGTTGGTAATTTACGTGTATTTGGGTGTGTAGCTTATAATTTAATAGAGAAACCAAGAGGGAAGTTTGAGGATAAATGTAACAAAGTAGTCATGATAGGTTATGGTCAGACGGGATATCGATTATGGGATTTAGATAAGCAGGAGGTAATCATGGGAAAGCATGTTAAGTTTAACGAGAACGAATTCTATTATAAAACACAAAGCACATGTTCAATAAGTAGAAATCAAAATAATGATATTGTTGATATTGTTAATCCAAATAGCAGTATTGAGGATGAGTCAGTAGTGGTAGATGTGCCTAACACAAATGATTTGAATTTAGAAAGGAAACCATCTAAGAGAAAAGTTAAAATTCTAAAAAATATGATGATTACGAAATTTATATGGCTTTTATGTCTGAAATTTATGAAACACCACGAAATTTTGATGAGGTTAATAAAAGTAAAGATAAAACTAAATGGATTGAAGCTATGAATCGAGAATTAGAATCTCTTAAGAAAAATGAAACCTGGAAAGTTGAAAGTAACGTTGATAAAAGTATAAAAATTCTTGATACTAAATGGGTCTATGCATTCAACCATCATGAAACTGATGAAAAAGACAGATTCAAAGCAAGATTAGTAGTTAGAGGATTTAAGCAAAGTGATATTTATGAGACATATACACCCGTAGCGAGCATGAAAACCCTAAGAATCCTGTTATCCATGGGAGTTCAATTTTCATTTTATTTTGAGCAATTAGATGTAAAGAGTGCCTTCTTGAATGGGCAATTAGATGATAACGATATTGTATATATTTCAGCCCCGGATGGCACTAATTATGATAAGAATTGTGTTTTAAGATTATCAAAATCATTGTATGGTCTAAAACAATCTTCAAAATGTTGGAATAACAAGTTTAATAGGTTTTTATTAGATTTAGGTTTTAAACGTTCAGATAATGATTTTTGTTTATATTATATGGTTAAAAATAATAAAAGGGTTTATTTACTCTTATACGTTGATGATATTGTTTTGGCTGGTAATGATAAGTACCTCATTGACCAGATAAAATATAAATTGATTACTTGTTTTGAAATGAAGGATAAGGGAGAGTTAAAATTCTTTCTTGGTGTAGAGATTAATTATGATAGATTAAACAAAAAATTAAGTCTTACTCAGAATAGGTATATTGATAAATTACTTGAAAGATACAATTTTAAAGATTGTAAACCCAGTAAAACCCCATTGATCCCAAGTTAAAATTAACTTCAAGCGAGAAGGTAACTAATAAACCATTTAGACAACTAGTTGGATGTCTAATATATTTGATGACTTCAACTAGACCCGATATTTGCTATTCGATTAATTCATTTTGCCAAATACAAGATAAAGCTAATGACGAAATGTGGACACATTTAAAAAGGGTATTGAGATACTTAAAGGGTACTAGGAATGTTGGTTTATTATATAGTGGAAATAATGATTCAAATAAATTGATAGGATTTTCAGATGCTGATTGGGGAAATATAGAAGATAGAAAATCTATCTCTGGATATGTTTTCAAAGTTTTTGGCAATACTGTCGATTGGGAGACTAAAAAACAAAACTGTGTAGCACTCTCAACCACAGAATCCGAATTAATTGCGTTGACTTTGTGTGTAACAGAAGGATTGTGGCTGCAGAAATTGTTAAAAGATTTTAATGTACTTGTAAAATGTTTAACTATTTACGAAGATAATCAGGGATGCATAAGCATAATGCGCAATGTAGATAATAACCGTAAAGTTAAGCATATTAGTCTTAGGTATAATTTTATTACTGATCTAATTGATAACAATGAATTAGAACTAATGTATATATGTACTCAAGAGCAACAAGCAGACATGTTCACAAAAGGCTTGTATGAACCAATGTTTATTTCTAATTGTAGTCGACTGGGTTTAAGACATTTTGGCGAGGAGGGGTGTTAAGTGTAACGACACAACAGTCTGAAACATCTTGTACATAAGAATTTTTATGTTATTGTTTTTGTGTTGGTAGTATTAAGTTAGATAAGTAAATGATGGTAGTTGAACAAAAATGTATCGAGCAGTTTTATGTTATGTTACTTCTCCAAATATAAACATAAGTTGTATTGCACACAATTATTTAATAATAAAACCCTACAGTAAGTTCCAATGTTTCGAATCCTTGAATATGACTTCTGTCAAAAGTTTCGTTTGTATTAACAATAAACTTTTCTGTTAACATTTATTAATTGAAGTTCAGCAGTATTGGCAAAGATGGCGCAACAAATGTGTAACTAATACCGATGCGATAGTTAATGTGCAGCCTTACACCAATTGTATAATTTCGACTTATAAATCATAGAAGATAAACACAAAGACAAGTTTGAGTGCTCATGTTCATTCCCCATTTTCAAGATTTATTCGGGGTTGATAATAAGTATGTAACTAATAGCTGAATTGTATTTCGCATATCCGCGTGTGTAACTTGCAACACCGCCGCATGTAAATGTGTAAAACACCTTATTGAAGACAGCGCCTTCTGTTAGAGAAATTACAAAATTACCGATACTGGTGGATGTCTAGACTTTTTTATAAAAATTTATTAATTTAGGAACTATAATGCGATACTAACGCCATCCGTGGATGTTACGAGTTTGACATTTTCTGATGCCCCACTTAAATAAGAATGTTATAATTTTCGAGGTTAAAAATTCTGTCCAATGTGCCATTTGGTGGAGTGTTCTTAGGTTCAGTTTTTCGAATCAAATTGTTAAAGAAAACAGAATTTACACAATCCAAATTTACTCGTTAAAATACAAACCTCGAGAATAAGAAAACTAGAAAATGTCAAACTATTTATTTTAGATACATATAAATATTCATTTGAATAAACTATCAAATTGACAACCTAAAATATCAATGGAAACCGCGATAATTGATTAAAAAATTCTAAGTGAAAAAACCACTAGTGCAATTGTCGCTGTAAAAGTTGCAGGTAACTTTTGTCGATTTCAAAGTGCTATTAGACTGAGGCATATGCGATTGTTATACATGAATTAAATTATTAGCCAAGTATTAATTGTAAATGCGAATGTGATCTTTTTAATAAGCTGAATTGGTTACAGATTACAAGCAATCACTTGTAATGTTCTCAATTGTACTCGCGTTCAATTGTCGCGAGTTTAATTGACGCGGTATTCTACAATACCTACATTATTATTAGACTACCCACTCTTTGTTCAATTCGTACAATTAAATAACATTTGATTATTGTTTACGTATTTCAATTACCACACATCATATTTGAATTAAACCGCACTAATTACATAATATACAGTAATTTAAATTTACTACTTCAATATAACATTTCTAGTGGTTGTTTCACAGTAAACGAAAGTAATATTAAATCCGTTGTTGCTTACTTTAAGCATAAAATACCTAAAGGCATACAGTATTGTATTGGTTGCATAAATGGAAAACTCCAATTACATGTGTAGGGAAACAATAAGACAAAGAGAATGAACGTAAATATATTTTTCGACATTGAAATTATTACACTACGCCTAAACATAATAAATTACAAAGTTGTTTTCCAACACACAAAATACAGAACAACCCCAACAAAACAACCAAACTCCGCTTAACGCGAGACCCTCAACAATAAGTTGGTTTTGGAAATCTCTAGGTAATTATAAATTCCATCGTTGTTATCGTAATTAATCAATAATGGTCCATAGAAATATTACAAATTAAAAGGTTTAGATTCGAAATAAATCGGATGAGTTAGACAGAGTGAAAATGGACCAATACGTACATCTAGGAGAAAAGTTTTAAAAAAACATCACGATCTCGTTTGATGCAAAAACAAATAGCAGACTCTTCCACCTGTGGCGCTAATACCGAATATAATCCGAGAAAAACGTAAAACAAAAGCTTCGGCACGCTCTACTTTTTTTTAATCCGGATCAGCATTAAACCCGTATTATTTTCAAGACGTGGCCGAATAATCCAGCTTAACCCTCGATTAGAATTCAGCAACGCGTGCATCACCTTTACTTTCTTTAATCCAAAATTATTTCCTTGGCGTACAATTAACGATGAATATTAAGAAAAGTTATGTGCTGTGAAAATACGACAGAGAAGTTGCAAAGTGAAAATGCCTGAGGTTATCATTTAGTAAAGTTAAACTACCGAAGAGATCTGCAGCTACACAAAACGGCCTAAAGCAACAGCCCTGTCTCATTTATTCGTCCATATTTCGGCGCGTCGCTATTTGTAAAATTCATATCGCAATTTCTTCCTCATTAAATTAAAGAAAGTATTTAAGAACCCGCGTAATTTAATTTAACTGGTAATAATTGCACAATCTAAACGGATAATTTTAAAAGATCGAAATTAGAGAAAGCACGGTAGGATGGTACGTTTGTCGATTAGATTTGTGTAGTAAAAGCAATTTACCCAAATCGACTTTACCCTGCGACTAATATCAATCTACGACAAGAAATAAAACCTCATCAAAATTTAAAAACTTTTCAACCTGCTCCCGAAATACTCTATAAAAACTTTTACCATATAAACTTTTATTGTTATATATTGTGTTCCGATTTTAATTTACAATAGACCGATAACTTTTATTTTGTATAAAGAAAAACTTAACAGATACGTCAGTTACTATCTATATTACGTTTTTAGCAATTTGACTAATTTCGAAACTGCAAATTACCACATTACCTGCAATAAAATACGAAATGTAAATGCACCAAAATTATTATCAAAATATTTCAATCGAGTGCAAAATATACTAAAAATTTTTCAAAACAGACTTAGTTGAAACAAAACGTCTTCCGCTATTGGACCGTGTAGAAAAGTACCGATGTTGACAACGTTTCGCCACCTATCGTAATGGGCTTCATCAGGGCAAGAAACAAACAAAAGAAAGTTCAAGGTAGAGAACTAAAAGTCCTGTAATCTACTTCTCAACCAGGGATTGGGATTAACGTTGTGAATTCACAAAAGTGAAAGATCGAAACCACGGTCGCGATAGAAATTGTTCAGATGCTTAATGATATCTATACTCTCCCTGATTTTGCTACTGAAAAAGAAAGAAGATTTAGCAATCAAAGCGGAATTATCAAAATCTATTTTGTGACCAGTATCGAAACGATGCTTAACAAAATTAAAGTTTTATTGTTTTTTTTAATGAGGTGGCTTAGAAGAGCAACAAGCAACAATTGCTTATGAAAAACCTATGATGCGTAATTTATTTGACAAGTTTGAAACATGGCAATTATGACAACCTGTATATGTATAGTTTCGTTACAACCTTTTGTACACAATGTTCCCATTTGGGAACATATTCTTTCTTTAGTTTAATAATATTTTGTCAAAATTATTATTTATTAAACTATTTTTTGACGTAAATTATAGTGATAATTCGTAATTAATGCAATAAAGGGTTAAATAGCAAATAATCACCGCTTTGGCATTTTGTTCCCATACCTAATTTGGACGGAGCAATTCAACCCCTATTCATAAATCAAAAATAGAACAAAAATTAGGAGGGAACGAAACAAGGAAAGCACATGAAGAAATAAGATGCTTTAAAAAAGGTTTCCAGCCCAGGACAAATATATGTAAAAATAAAGAAGGAAAGATAATCGTAAACAAAGACGCTATTGCTGAAAAGTGGAGAGAATATTTTGTTGAATGAAAACATAGAGGCAAAGATAAATGAAAATGAAGATATGCAAGAACCGAAACCCACATATGATGAAATTAAAAACATCATTTGCAAAATGAAGATGCATAAATCACCAGGGGAAGATAATATACCAACAGAGTTATTGAAATCAGGAGGACAGGAGTTATGGGGAGAAATACAAAACTAATTCAGACAATATGGAAGAAGGATAGATGCCACGTGCATGGAATACAGGAATCCTATACCCCGTACATAAAAAGAAGGATAAGACAATATGTTGCAATAGGTTGCAAAGACTGAAACCACATGTCGAGAGTAAATTAGGAGAGATTTTTAGCATGAGACAAATAGCAGAAAAATCAAAGGAATTTGGGATCGACATGCACAACATTTTGTACACTACAAACAAGCATACGACAGCGTGAGACATAGAGCAGTAAAACAAGCTCTAGAGGACTTTGGAATCCCACAGAAGCTAAAGAGATTAATAGTAATGACTACCAAGGATGTACACTATAAGATAAAGGAAACACATGCCATCAGCAGCAATATTCAATCAATCAATCAGCTTCCACACTTTGAGTGGTCCATTGCTAATTCTGTTTGCAATCTCGCTGCTAGCTTCCGCATGATTATTTGTACGATCTTCACCTTTAAGCATCCATTGGTGAAGATTTCACATTTCGATTAGAAATAAAAGCGGCCGTCAACCATTTTCCCGCCTGTTCATCCTTCCCAACTTCCCAAATAATTATATCCAAACCATTCTAAAAGTGGTTGAAGTTCTGCAGGTTACTTCCGTCAAGACATGACTACCGTTTAGTGTCCGGACATGGTGAGGTTTCCCGTATTGGGTCAAAATAAACCGCCTGCTTCACTAATGGTGGCGCCCTTCCGTCAATTCCTTTAAGCTTTAGCTTTACAACCGTTCCCGGTACCCAAACGTTTTGGTTTCCCAAAAGCTGCCCGCAAAGTCGTAGTAGCAACTGCGGCGGATTGTTAGCTGGCATAGTTTATGGTTTGAACTAGGGCGGTATCTGATCGCCTTCGAATTTCTAACCTTCGTTCTTAATCGATGAAAGCGTTTTTGGCAAATGCTTTCGCTTTAGTGCGTCTTGCGACAATTCAAGAATTTCACTTCTAACGTCGCAATGCGAATGCCCCCATTCTAACCCTTTCATCATTACCTCTGTGGGTTCAACAAAAACCAACAAAATCAAAGGTCCTATCGATTATTCCATGCACGTATATATAGGCAAAAAACAAAATAAAATAAGAAATGCCAACAGTTAACTGTACCGACTGTGAGTGCATATCGTTATCAAAGCGATAACTTTAAATGCTTGAAACACACGTGTGTCGATAAAGCCAACACTCACAGTCGGTACAGTTAACTGTTGGCAGTTCTTAGTTTGATACTATTCATACGTGTCCATGTTACACAAGATGCCGTTAGACACACATTTTACTTACAAAATAAAATAGTTTTTAGACGCCCTGGATCTCAGAAACCAAGCTGTTGAGGATCCATGTTCATATGAACTTTTTATCTCAAAATTAGTCAAAGATTCACCCTTTACAGTTTGTACAAGTACTTAATTAACATCATGTATAAACCAAATAAGAAAATGGGAGACATTTAGATCCCGCAAAATTAGAAGTTGCGAGATTAAAAAATATTAGTAACAGAGGGATTATAAATGAATGCAAGTCGAAGGAATGTTTAGAAAAAGTGATAAAGGAAACAGAAAACAAGTTAGGTAGCAATTACGAAGTAAAAGTGCCAAAAAAACAGAGCACCGAAGTTAATAATTGTGAGAATGACTGAACAGTTAACTACCAGTCAAATTGAAGAAAAAATTAGGTCTCAAAATGAAGAAATAATCTTGGATCAATCACTTACTAATGTGGTGCTAATAAGTAAGTAGCACAAAATCGTTCTAATTACTTCAGTTTAGTTCAAGTTGATAGAAAAACTTACGAGTCGGTCCCAAGAACTAAAAAAATGAAATAGAATTTAAAAATATATAATTCCTCCAATTCAGATTTTAGGATGATAGCGATGTTGATCTCTTTAGTGGAGGTGAGGATAAATAAACACTCTTCAAGTATTTAAATCGCTAACGAGTAATAAAAATAGAAAACTGTGTGCCATTTAATCATTTATTTATATACTTAACATTTTTAATTATTAACGTCCACATGTTAATTTTAATTATATGTTGTTGTGTGTGTGTTTTTAATCACTAGTGACTCCACTCTCTAAATTTAAGCCGCTCTGAATAATAATAATAATAATAATAATAATACGTTTACTAGTCCAACAGACAACTAGTGTCCAAAGAGGAAGCATTAAAGTAAAATTAACAATAAATATTATTAACAATGTAACATTATAAACCAACAAAATTAATATCTAACTTAAGTATAACAAAATATATGAAAATAAATGTAATAATAATAATGACACACTCCTCAGTATTTTACAAATTTTTATATATTTATGATATTTTATTTTTAATCATACTTAGAAATTCCTTAAAGTTATTGTTAAAAATATCAACCTTAAGTTTGTTACATAATGCAGTCATAGATAGCAGTGGAGAATGTTTATGTTGTAATGTATGAGACGTTTTAATTACAAAATTGTTACAATTTCTTAAAGATTTGGAAGGTACATTGAAATTTACCATATACAGAAAGTCACTATTATCGATATTATGGTGCAAAAGTTTGTGTAAGTAGACCATCAACGCAATGTCACGTCTTACCTTAAGAGATTCTAACTTAAATGTTTCAGTTAGTTGACTATATGGATAATTTTGTTCCGGGTACGCTCCATATTTTATAAAATACAAAAATTTTAAAAACTTTCGCTGAACCTTCTCAATATTGTTATTGTGAACATTGTAGTATGGTCTCCAGATTATTGAACAGTATTCTAATTTACTTCTTATAAAAGCAATATAAAGCAACTTCGAGGTTTCAATGTTTTTAAATGATTTTGTGTTACGCCAAATAAAACCAAGCATTTCTAGTGACTGCGATGTAACATATTCATAATGCTTAACAAATGTTAATTTACAATCAAACAAAACGCCAAGATCCTTTACAACAACACATCAATTTACTATACTGTTGATATTTGGTAATTATAAATAATAATTTCTTTGCACCTTGAATAACTCATTATACTACATTTACTAATGTTTAGTGTTAACTTATTTTCTATACACCACTTTGACAAACTTGTAAGACAATCTTGTAATGTATACAATCTGCATAACTGTTGATCACATGCGCAATTTTAAGATCGTCAGCGTACAAATATACTTCTAGGTTTAAATGTAAATTTACGTTACAGTTTACTAAATCATTAATAAACAATAGAAACAATAAAGGGCCTAAATTTGACCCTTGCGTAACTCCTCTGTGGCATAATACACATGAGACTTAATGCCTTTGTATTCAACGTATTGTAGTCTATTAAATATTAATGAGGCAATTAAATTTACAAAATGTGAACAAAACCCAAAATTGTAAAGTTTTTTAATTATTATTCCATGATGAATTTTATCAAAGGCTTTACTAAAGTCAGTGAAGAAGCTCACGCATTGTCAGCAAAACGTTAGCGATTTAAATACTTGAAGAGTGTTTATTTATCCTCACATTAACTAAATGGATCAACATCGCTATCATCTTTAAAGAAATGAATATAAAGTGGGGTAGATGTAGAGTTTATGACGCTATAAATGTGCGAAGGTGTGGTTATAGACACAAATCCCAAGAATGCTAGGCTTGTCCTAGATGTGCCGAAGCACATGAACTAAAAGAGTGCAAAGCGAAACAAAAACACATAAAATGCATAAATTAAATCGACGCAGTAAAAAATCTTAAAATAAACTTAGATATAGGACATGAGTATGCAGTGTTTAAGAGGAAGCTGGAAGCTGAAAGAAGCAAAATTAATAGTTTATATTGCGAGAAGTGAGTGCAAAAATACTATATTTCTGTCAAAGTTTAATTCATAATTTAAGTGAGATTACGATAATGGTTGGAAGTAAGAAACCCTTAATAGTTATAGTAAGTGAAACCGTTTGATTAGATGCGATTCAAATTCAAGACGTACAGGGGGTGTTGCTGTATAGATTATAAAAAATTAAGAAAATGCCAACAGTTAATTGGAACGACTGTGAGTGTTAAAGTGCATATCGTTATCAGAGCGATAACTTTAAATGCTTGAAACACACGTGCGTTATCGCTCTGATAACGATATGCACTTTAACACTCACAGTCTTTACAGTTTACTGTTGGCATTTTCTTAGTTTTATACTATTCATACGTGTCCATGTTACACGAAATGTATATTACTTATTATAAAAAATATTCTATTTGAAATATATTCTAACATAAGTATCAACAATAATTTTTGGGGTTTAGCTATTACTATTAATCAAAATTTTTGTATACCGTAGCGGTACTACTTTATCATTCGCCGAGTGATAGGTAGCGAATTTGTAAATTTATTTAAGAACTGGTAGGAATAGATGATTTTCGAAAATCATGTGATAGTATTATTTCGCAAATAATTGATTTATAGACCAATTTCTCCCTACAGTATAGACAGCCGTGTTTACACTCATGCGTTTGAATATGAATTTTTGTGTTGAAAAATCTTCTGGGGATTTTAGTTATTTGAAATTGCCAGTTCCGATGATTTATCTTCATTTGCTCGCAAAAGTTATACCTTACTTCCTATTTGCTGGCTGTCGCGAAAAGGTGTACATGGAAAATGTTGTCTAAAAATTGAACAATTAGACATGTGCTTTGTAATATCGATTGAAGTAAAATCATCCCATTCAAATTAGGAATAAGTCTTCGACTACTGTTCCTGTGTAAGTACCTTTTTTACTTTCCTTTGTTTTAATAAAATATTTGCTATCACGGGTTCTATTAATTGCAGGCACCTTTTTTTCTTTTTGTGGGTTTTCCCTTTGGCTTCTTCTGCTGGTCACTGCAGACGTACTCCGTTTTAATTAATCAATGGATCTTTAATTATGGTTATGCTGGCAAGGATAATAATCCGAAAATTATAAAATATCGAAGTGGGTCTGGTATTATCACCAACGTTGGAATTTCAACCTACCTTGGGACCGCCTTCTGGTCAAGGACACCACCCAAGATAAGCCTGTTATCTGGTTCTTTGTGAGCAGCCCAGCAACTGTTATCAACGGAGTCCATTTTGGTTTTCCTTTTCTTCATTGGATAATAAAATATTAGATTTGGATACGGAAGCTGTCACATCTGCCGATTAACTGTCGAACACCGAAGACTTCCTATTTATACAAGCTAAGTTAATTCATTTATGCATGTCATTCATAAATTTTGTCGCGTTCTATGTATACGTACCGCGGCCGTGAGTTTAGCAACGTACCTTTTTGGCGCTGTATAGATAATTTTGTGAACTAGAAAGATCTTTCCAAGTACCTGATTAATTTTGTGCGCTTTAAAACTATTTAAATAATCAGCCAAGGTCCGGTACTTTCCGTAATTGTTGTCAAGTACATTCCGAACAATATTTTCCACGTGAATCGCTTGCATGGAAAAATCAGTGCTACGACTGTCAAATGTGTATAATACGCTAACTTATTTGGGGCGTTTGTGCCTCGAATTATTATTCGTGCCTTAACTCGCTCTCGTGAATTATTATTATTTGATAACTATATTTTGCTATTCATTCTAAATGATATTATCTATTGTTGTGTCGATGTGTTTCTATGTGTGTTAATTGAACTCTAGTCGCTATAATAATATACATATTTCTATCCACGTACGGTTTGTTTCTGTGTCTACGAGTTCCTAGTGGCTCTAAATATCTCTTATACGTAATCCTAGGTGGTGCCTGATAAATTATTCGTGCAGTGTAGGAGCCTTCATTTCGAACAATTCTCAATAAGACCACAACCACTTCCGACTAAGAAGAGCTGCCAGCAATGCGTTCTAGCACTGTTAAATATATTTTTTTTAGTTTGTTTACAAATAAACCGTAACAATCAAAGTAAAAAAATATTAATAACAGGAGATTTTAAAGTTGATTTATCTAAAAATATAGATTTTATAGCACTAAATGAAGAAACGTAATTGATAGTGTTGGTGTCAAACAAACTATTGAAGATTTTACTAGATGTAATCAATTTTCAAATACATTAATAGACTTAATCATTACAAATAGAAAATATTTGCAAGCAAAGATACGTTTCACATTTCAGATAGCGTTATAGAAATAACGTTTAATAAGCCAATAAACCTAAAAGTAGAACATTCAATAGAAATAAAAAAGTTTCTAAATTACAACGTACAAAATTTGCAAAAATCCATCATGGACAAAATTAATTTAAATATATTGCAATTATTTGATCTAAATATGTAAAATAATAGAATTAATACAAACCTCGATTAATGAGGTGACTATAAAAAAAAGTGAATAATCAGCAAAATAAGTGGTTCACTTCTGAATTTAAAAAAATACAAAAAGAAAGAGACGACCTATATAAAATAGATAAATGAATAAAAATGCGTACAATTGGAATTTATACAAATCAAAAAGAAATGAATTTGTGTATTTACACAGGGGGAATAAAAACCAATTTATCGAAAACAACTTGAAGCAGAACCGCAATAATCCAAAACAAATGTGGAAATTACTTAAAAATATTCAGGGGTAAAAGAAAATTAGAGAAGTATATTTTAAGAACATCAAAATTATAGGGAACATGGAATTAGCATCAAATTTTAATTTTACATTTTGTAAATTGCGTCAATATTATTTACACTAAATTTTTAATAAAACCCTTAACTTTGTTATAAATATTGCGAAAAAACAAGAAAAATGAATTTCTCCGTAAGGGTTATTATATTTTTAAATAACATAAATAATTATTAACCACGAGTGCGGGGAACATTGTCGATAATAAATATTTGATAAATAATGCAAAAAAAAATTTAAATAATATTTCCCTTGAAAACAGTTTAAACAATATAAAAAATTATTTCCTGAAATTAGGATGCCTCTGATTTTAAATAATATTAGAAAACACACATCTTAAAAAATTATCAAAATCGGAGCTGTTACTGAGAATTAAGATGTTTAAACCTTAATTGACTCGACAAGAGAGCGCCCCTGAGTAGTCAAGTAACTAATAAATAATTAAGAGTAAAAACGTCAAACGTCTCAAAACTACATCTCACCCGTTTTTCTGCTATCTATTACTTTTCGGGCACCATGTATAAGTCTACGTCGTTGATGTAACGTAGTAATTATTCATTTGGAATGAAATAAAATACAGTAATTCCGATTTTACCAATATTTATGCAACCCCATTTAGTTAGTAGTATGGTGTACAAATAAATTACGTTGAAACGTCCATTTGTACATTTCTAGGTGGATGTACAAGTAAGAATTGACATAACAAATAAACATGGAAGCGTTTTACGGTTAACTTCATTTGGGAAAATAATTAAACAACCAAACAAAACAATGAATAACAGGAGGATAAAATACAAGCAACACCAGTATTACCCTAATATCTCAAAAAAAAAGTACAAAAAACAATGATTTTTCCTTAAGAAGATAATATCTTTGATTCAATTTACACAATTAAAAAACAAAACGAAAATAAAAACAACCATGTTCTGGAGTGAGTACAACTATTCATGTTTAATTCTGTTAAACGCGTGCATTTGTGAAATAATTCCAGCTAATTTCATAACGTAATCTTCAACCTGCGATGCCGCAATTAAATTGCAGTAGATGCAACTATTAAATTTTCTCGTGAATCTAAATTTTTTTTACAATTAAATACAAAATAACGTTTTTTTTTTAAGTAGAACTTCGTAGCTGTAGAATAAAATAGCTTGTGATTGCGACTTGGATTCCATCGAGAGTAGTTGCGGAACGAATTTTAATGCTTTACATCGAAGTATTGTCTACAACAATCCACCTTCCATGATAGGAAATTATTTTATTGTATTCGTATTTAATAGGGTTTGCATTCCGACCACGTACACTACACTAACACACTCAAACGTTTTTTAACTCTCCAAAAGAAAGATCGCTGACAGTAATTCAACAAGAAATGGTACGTTCGTGGCGCACACTTCCATGATATACCCTCGAGAATAAAACGATAAAAAAACCTAAGTTATCTATCACTTTGTGACGTAACGGGATTTAGTTGACTAATAGAATTTTAATTGAAACGGAGGAATAAATTGCGGAATGACTTTAATAATTCAGTCTAGGTAGATTTTCTCTCGATCAAAATTTAGTTCTATAAAACAAACAATAATATTTGCATTGCAAACAAATTTTGCAAGTTAGAATGGTTCAAATACTGTAATAATGTTTAGACTTTTCATAATCCATAATTTTTTTTATTCCACAACGTCGCGGTGGTTTGGCGTTAATTTAATTTACCTTAATTTACAGTAGTATAAAATACACAAAAAAGTGATATAAATTTAAATTTAACTTCGTAATTAATAAAAAGTAATCCTCATAAAACGTATTTTAACAATGGCTTCTTCATTGTCGTTTTTATGTACACAGTGGAAATAAAAGAAAACAGACGTAATTTAAAATTTTAAGCAAAGAGATGTATGAGTATGTATAAGAGAAGGAATTGATAGAAGAAATGGGCATATTAGTAATTTATGATGACGTACAAAGAAAGGGGAAACAGTAGTTTGAACAGCTTACAGTTTTCGTCACTTCCAAAAGTTGTCACCTCGTAGTTTAATCGTTCCATCATATCCCTCGAAAGCTTTGTAATCATGTTTGCAGTTTTTCTACCATTCATGTCTTCCCGTTAAATTCCCATTTAGATAAACTTCTATATACTTAGAACATCACACATCTATTAATGTACACTGCCTAAAAAAAGTAATTGGACAGTTTATAAGCACTCCTGTAAGATAGGCAAACAAATTGACAAAAAATGTGAACATAAATATTGCAACATTGAACTAAACATGATGAACGCACTGCTTGAAGGGGTTACAGTGGTATTACTGACTATTGTTCATAAACCATGCCACAAGTCTTTAAATAAAAGTTTTCTTACCAAGTAAGTAAAAATTTAAATACAAGTAAATATAGTTAAATGATTGTTTTGTTAAATTAATTAATTACTTCAAAATGCAAGAAATAAATAGCAAATTTGTATGTATTTAACTATTATCTTTAAAATTAGATTTCCTTCTTCTGTTTTCTTTTGAAGAATAATTAATTGAAGAATATTATAATTTTCCTTTGAAGTTAAATTAATGTTATTAATAGCCAAAATAAAGATAAATTGTTTGCTGTGAAATAGTTGTATAAAGCCCAGTGCACACGTCCGGTTTTTAGACGACAGAAACTTTGTTTGCAGAAATTTTCTTCTGTAGAGATTCTTATCTAGAATCTATCGTTTTAACAGATGGAGTAATAAAAACACCCCCTTTTAACCGCTCTATTTAAATATCGACTTACGATTCGCTACTTCAAAAATTGCACCGAATTCGGAAAGTACCAAACACACCGGCGATATTAGAAATTACAGTAACTGACATAACCTCTGAATGCTTTAAGTTCGGGATCCGGACACTTCGCCGAATGGACATAACGTCGAATGGACACACGCCGAAACTTGGACACCACGTCGAAATGAATTATTAGACATATTACCAAAACTGGACAAAACGCCGAAATCACCTGCTGGATACAATGCCGAAAATAGACACAATGTCGAAATATTAATCGAACATAACGTCGAATCTGGACACAACGTCGAAAAACAAAAACTGACTTGTTTTTTGTATTAAGAGGGATTAATCTTAAGTAGGGTGTTCAAAGACACTTTTTTTTCACGTAAGTTGGTTTTAATCAATGTAACTTGTTTTCATGTGATCGGAGGTAAACGGCTTTCGTTGATAGGCTACAGTTATTCCAATTTTTTTCTAAAAAAATTGTTTTAATCAATATCAGATTTACGTGGTGTCAGGTTTTGCTTTTCGACTTTGTCTCCACATTTCGACAATATGTCCAATTACTGATTTCGGCGTTGTGTACATTTTCGGTAATGTGTTCAGCAGGTGATTTCGGCGTTGTATCCGGTTTCGGTGATATGTAAAATAATTCGTTTCCACGTTGTGTCCAAGTTTCGGCGTTGTGTCCATTCGACGTTATGCCCATCCGGCGAAGTATCCACAATCCTTAAGTTCTTGCTGTAGTTATTCTTTAGTTTTTGCAGTTTCGTCATGTTTTTCTTACAAATAAGTCTTTTCTAAGACTCATATTACATTTGTACGTGTGTGAAACTGGCAAGCATCGTAAACATTGAGTCTTTCTCAATTCAAGATGACCCTCAAATAATTTATCATTAAAATAGCCCAATATTAGCAAATTAGATGTTTTTAATCAAACTAGCTTTTTTAAATTTCAAACTTCAGAATTTTTGTTTTTTATTTTGACTTATACATATAATCCTAATTAAAAGAAGTTTTTTCTGTAACATTTATAAAAAACATAACGTTATTTATTAAAACGATGCATTAAAAATTTAAAGACAAAATGGTTCTTTACACTACCACGTTTCCATAAGTTTCAATAAATAACATTATGTTTTTTGTTAGTACCTTATTGACATTTGATTTGAGTATTGGATGCAGTCCTATGGCACCAATTGATACATGAAAAGCAAAATAACTGTGTAGCCTTATGTTAGACTTTAAATATCTCGAAAAGTAACGACATTATCGTTACAAAAAAGAAGATCTTATGTGGTCACAAATATTTAATGGATCATAAACTACTTAAGTAATCTTTTCCAGGTCTAACTCACAGCGGGGTTCTGAACCTGCTCCTACTATTAAAGTAACCATAGGCGTACAGGAATATTCGAGTGATACGACCATGAGTATTGGATATATTAATGTATTGGCTAACTTTATGTACTTTATGAAAATTAACTTTCAGCAATTTTTAATACTTTTTCTTTATTTATTTTTACTAGTTTTGTCTTAAAGAACTAGATGAGTCAAAAAATAATTGTGTTTCGCGCATAAATGGTATAGCATGCAAATATCATAGTATGAGCAGGTACAGAAACCAGCTGTGACTTAGATCTGGAGAAGGTTACTTAAGTAGTTTATGATCAATTAAATATTTGTGGGCACATAAAATCGCCTTCACCCTATTTTCTTTAAAATAAAGTGTTGGAGAATCAAAAAATTGTGCTAAAACGAAAATTCGAACAGTGGCGTAGATTTTGGGAGGAGTAAAAAAATTACTCGCCGCTGTCGTAGTCAAATAGTACTGGGTACAAATTGTTTTTAAATTTTCAAATAAAACACCCTGTACATAATTCAGTAAGCAGCCACATTTTATCTAAGTAATTTTAGCTAAAGTCTGTATACTATTGGCGCGGAGTAATAAATCATAATTGCTTGAAATATTTCTTTATTTTCTTGTGAAAGCGGTACTTCTACGGGTAAGTAAAAACCAATAAATTCTAACCCAAATACGATCATCGTGCCGCTCTTGCAGCATATCGACCCATCTAGGGTCTGAGAACAATAGTTTAATTTGTGTAAACATAGCCGTAGAGTGGGTATTATACCAAGATACAAAAATAAAGGTATATAATACGTAAGAAGTACAATTGGTAATGTGATCTACTATACAAATAAAATAAATAACATATAAATAATATATGACATAAATATAAAATAAAATAGTAATGCAGATATCGTCAGTACATTTATTACAATTACAATTAATTTGCGGGGACCGATTTTAGGCTTTTAGGATTGAAACAATAAAAGAAACCACATAATAATTCATATCAAGGTAGATTTTACTATTATAATATATTTACCTACTAAAAATATGATTTTCCAAACGTATCAAATACCTACGCCACTGCAATACGGGAGATTCGATAATTTGATAGGTTTATTACTCCGCGCCAATAGTATACTGAGTATAAATCTTAATATTTTGAGCGAAACTTTCCACTATTAAAATATTTCCAATTAATTATGATACACCCTGTATACACAGCACAAGTTCAATTGTTAATTATAGTTAATTAAATTAAAGATTACATCCATACTGCACTTCAAAGATTACAATAGTCATAATTAAAATCAAATACAAATGTTTTTGATATATTAACAATACATTTTGGCAATACCGATACATAACCAAAACAGACGCCAAAATAAAATGTGCTAAATGTTTACAAATCATGTGACAATGTCACGTTATTGGTTGCTAGCGCTGTATGTGAGGTTAGAGATTACTACAAACTTAGTTTTGAAACCTAATAAAATATGTTTGAAGAAGTGCGAATCTTACATCTTATTTTTGAGGAATTTAAACCTTTAAACGCAAACATTGAAAAAAAACATGTATTCTAATATATCCAAAAATGACAAGTGCCAAATGGCATTGCCAACCGTAAGTGTTTTAGCATATACTAATATTTGAAAATTTAAGTTTTAACAAAAATCGTGTGTATCACGTGGCCAGCAACTGTATGTGCAAGTACTCGGACTTGAAGGCCACAATTAACCCCTTAATATACAGGGTGCCCATAATCTATCTCATAACATGGGTAACTTTCTTAATATGCAAAATAGGTAATCGGTTAAATTAGGAAAGTTGGGCAGAATTACAAGCAAAATGTTAAACTTTTTTCAAATTTGACATATGTCTTCAACTTTTTGAAATTTTGTGAAAAAACTGAAAACAGTCGATTTTTTTAATGTTGTCCTGTTCCACTACTACTTACTTTAGAACTGAACTAAAAATGACATCTTATACATATTTTTACGTAGAATTCGATAAAATTACTCAAAATGTCATAACCCTCTTGATTTTCGAGATATAACACAAACTTACATTTTTTAAATGGCAATCATAGTTGGCTGTGATCTTATTAAATAGCTTTTGTTTTTGCGATTTCATTGATATAAGGTTCGATATACTTTACTCTTGTATTTCTATTTAAATGCCCAAAATTGTGTTGTTGATACCATTAAGGAACAAAATGATTTACAAGTTAGTTAAACTTGAAACAAAAATTTATATTGACAATATAATACCACAAGTAGGTACTATTAATGGTTTGTAATTATGTTCTATTTCAATAATGTACAAAAGACATAAAAGTTCATATTAAATGTTCGAAATGGCCCCGTTAACCAATATGCACATTTGACATCTTCTAACCATCTCTCTATGCACTTTTTCCAAACTGCGAGGACGAATTCTTCTAATAATCAACCTAATTCTATCTTTTAATTCTTCTACATTATTGGGTTTTTCTTTGTACACCCTGTCTTTAACGGTTCCCCACAAGAAAAAATCGAGAGGTGTGATATCAGGTGTTCTTGCCGGCCAATTAATAGGACCTGAATTACCGATCCAGCTCGGAAAACGTTCGGAAAGATATTCAGAAACAGCTCTAAAATTATGAGCAGGAGCACCATCATGTTGGAAATGAGTAAGATTTTGTACCACATTTAATGGCAGTTCATCTAACATGTCTTCCAAGTCATTTTGAAGAAATTCTAAATATCGCCTTCCATTTAAATGGTAATTGTAAAAGAACGGACCAATTATTCTGCTACCGAGGATGCCACACCACACATTTATTGAAAAAATATGTTGATCTCGTCTCTCAACAGTAACATGAGGGTTGTTCTCAGACCAATAGTTATTATTATGTCTATTAAATACACCGTTATTGGTAAATTTTGCCTCGTCAGTAAATAAAATTCTGCGCGAGAAATATGGATCGTTGTCAGTTTCTCTTAAAACCATCGAGCGTAATTTAATCTTCTCTCTGAGTCGGCTGGATACAAGGTGTTGCCGATATGAAATTTATACGGCTTGAATCGATTTTGTTTTAAAATTAAACGAGCTTTTCTGTAGAAGTACCACACTCACTTGCAATTTCACGGGTAGATGTTTTTGGTTTATAATTTACATATGCCAAAACTCTTTCTTCGTCTTCTTGATTAAACTTTTGCTTAGCTTTTGGTTTCATAAATGATCCGTATAGTTTTAAATTATTTTCCAGTTTGGAAAAAGTCTTTTATCTGGTTGTCTTCTTTCCATATATCTTTGCAAATACATTTCACTGGCTTCATTACTATTTCTGTTGCTAGCATAATAACAAAAAAGCATGTCGTTTCTCTCTTCATGTGAATACATTGTTTATTTTGAGAATTTTATGTTTTAAAATAAATCACCGTGAATAATACAACTTACTTATGTAAATCAAATTATTTAGTTGACGACACAGGCTTTTGTTTCAACAGGTTTTTGTTTGAAGCATTTGTTTCCATAGCCTGCCTGTGTATTATTTTGCAGCTTAATTGTATCAATAAACTACTTTTAGCATTTACAAAAAAATGTAAGAGTAAAGTATATCGAACCTTATATCAATGAAATCGCAAAAACAAAAGCTATTTAATAAGATCACAGCCAACTATGATTGTCATTTAAAAAAATGTAAGTTTGTGTTATATCTCGAAAATCAAGAGGGTTATGACATTTTGAGTAATTTTATCGAATTCTACGTAAAAATATGTATAAGATGTCATTTTAGTTCAGTTCTAAAGTAAGTAGTAGTGGAACAGGACAACATTAAAAAAAATCGACTGTTTTCAGTTTTTCACAAAATTTCAAAAAGTTGAAGACATATGTCAAATTTGAAAAAAGTTTAACATTTTGCTTGTAATTCTGCCCAACTTTCCTAATTTAACCGATTACCTATTTTGCATATTAAGAAAGTTACCCATGTTATGAGATAGATTATGGGCACCCTGTATAGACAATAAGGATAACAAACAAATAAAACATGTAAATAATGCAGATCGTATCACAGATAAATAGACTAATATCTGACAGAAATATCGTTTCCACGCCTCAAAAACAGTTTTAATTATAGTACTAACGCAAATTCAATACTAAATATATCACGATTACACCCTAATTATGTTTAAATAACCTATTCAACATTTAATTCTAATAACGAAATACTGGCGGAAACAAACGTGGAATTAATTTGTTGGAGAATACCTCGAACACAAAAATTGCCATAAAAAACGCTAAATAATAATTAATTCCGGTTGTTGACAATCGGTTTTAAACATGCGTGCAATTATAATTATGGAAGTTCTCAATAACAACCGCGTGAGAAAATATATCTAAAAACTAGATCAACTTAGCTTTCGAGTCGGGTTACGTGCTGCTGTTGGGGTTTGTCATGTTCTCCAGGATATACGAAGTTGTTGGACATCAACGATCGAGAAAAAAAAGAACAAAGAGCAAAAACTGGCTGGTATCCAAAAGTGAGAAACTGGTTTCAAGGTCGAAGGTCGCCTGCTATTAATAATTTGTAGGTAGATTGCGAACAACTTCAGCCTTATAGGAAGATGCATCCAACAGATATGGCCATCACGATGAATAAGTGGCGTAAATTTCCTTCATGGGGTAGTTTTGCCTACAGGTGGTAGTTTAATTTGCCCGAGGTGGTAGTTCTAAAACCGTTGACAAAATGGCGCTAGCGTTAATAAAAAAAAATCCTTATAAACTTACGGGATTCGACGGTGTGCAAAACAAATAAATGCAGCATATTAGGTCACACATTTTACAAGTAATTAAACAACTCAAAAATTTTGTTTAATAAAACCTTTTACCGCAAAGAAAAAAAACACGTGCATTCGACCCAATGCTGCTTATCGAAAAAAAATAATTAATTTTTCACGCCACATGTTTCATTACGTTAAGTTGCCTATACGCCAGGCATAGAACAAAATAAAAACAAATTCATTAAACGAAATTCACAGCGGAGAAAAAACCGTCACGAACTATTTCAGTCAATTGCGGTATACACGTAGGGCACGCCAAAATTTAGTCCTTGGATTGCTAGCGTCTCAACAGAATTTGACAAAGAAATACTGGTGTGAAAAATAAAACTTCAAAATTGCGATTTCCGAGTGATAATTATTTACGATTTTCGATAAAGTTTAACACCAAAGCAATGTGTTAAAAAAAGTGTTTTGAATATTGTTTCATCGGATACAAACGTGAATAGAACAGTCAAAGAACCCGTTAAATTTAATGGACAATTGCTCTGCAATTCCAACTTTAGACAAACGTGATATTGGGGAAGACCCCAGCCCTCTCTACATTTAACCCCCAAATTTTTGAAACTCAATAACATTGTGGTTTTGTGAAATCGCAAATAGAAAAATTAGTTTCATTGAATTTTCTTCTGAATACGATTTGTGTTTAAAGTTACGTCGACAGTATTTGCGGTAATTTACCACTCAAGCTTGTACTTCGCTTCACCACCAAGATTGTCAATATAGCTTTAAACATTAAATATATTATACTGGCTGGCTCAGAAGTATAAAGTTTTACACTTTTAAAATATGGAAAATATAAAAAAATTATTTTAATTAAAGTTGTTGACATTGCCAGTTGCGGAAAAAAACTTCGGAGCTTCCCCAGGAGGGTCAACCTTTTTTTTAAACTTTGACCTCAAATTTTAAAAGACGCTGTTTTTGTGGTTACAACTCTATATTAATCATAATATCTTACATAATGATAATTTTGAGAAAACTGACCTGACATTCAACAAAACCTTTATTCAATCAAAATTGGGAAAGTGCTCACCCAATTTAAGATACGAAAAGTGTTCAAAGTGGCGACCATTTTCTCGAATGCAAAACTTACACATCATTGGTCTCCTTCCTGAGTTTGAAAGATAAGATTGATTGGCTTTAAAAAAATCTAAAATTAAAAGATCAGCAAAACGTGGGGGCCATCTCACAAGTCCGTTAATACCCAACCATCTTTAAGGGAAGTTTCGTCCAAAAATTCCCTTACAATTCAGAGTTATGGCTGGGTGCACAATCTTGCTAAAGGTAAACAGCATTAGAAGAACCTAAATTCTAGATATCTATGTGCCGTCAACTTACTTCAGAAATTATTTAGGCTATATGTCTGCCTAAACTCCAAAGTGCCCATGTTATTTTCAAAAATTTAGTATCTGTACATCAATTCCTAAATACTTTTGAAAACCCACATTATTTTTACTAAGTCTAAAAAATAATACACAGGGTTGCCATTAAAAAAACGGTTAAGGCGATTTAAAAATGTACTATACCATACCACTGGATTCTACGAAAGAAATTTATTCAGGAACGCATTTATCCTCTTCGTTAGCTCAAAATAAAAAGTGATTAATTTAAATTTCGATTAAGACGTATAAAATTTCACAAAAATACTCCAAATCTCTATCTTTCAAAATAAAACAAATACCCGGCAAAAGTATCGATACCCTGTACACACAACATTTAAAAAAAAGAATCATAAAGATCAAATTGAAATTAATATAAAAACATAGAAGGAATATTGCCAATCTGACAAGTGACCAAAAATTACATTTTTCTTGGCAATAAAACTTTAAACTTGTTACAAGTTTGTTGTGTAGATATTCAAAAAATAACAATAATAATATTTAAGAAGTCGTTTAAAAACCTACCTGAAGCTCGTTGACGGTGAGTGGGTTACAGGAAGGTTTCGACGATCGTTTGTGGAGGTTTAAATGCGACACTAGGCGCCACCTAGAGAGACTAGATAATATATTCTGAGGCGAGTGATATAACGTTATACGTTATCACCGTTAAATATCTTGATCACCGAACGGTCATATTAAAAACAATACTCGACATACGTACAAGTTGGTGACATTTAGTTCAATCTTAACGGCCTAGAGTAATGTATTATGCATAAATTCGACGTTAAAAAAAAAGATTGAGAGTATATAAACCCAGGATACGATTGTAAGGTCTTTCAGTTCCCTCGAATCTTTTTTAAGGACGCAAAAGAATTAAATCCTAAATTAACTAATGTCTCAAACGTGCGTCGAAAACAGCTCCGTCAGAAAAATATGCTTAGTATCACCACGCCGATCCGGGTTAGATATTGAAGCGTGATAATATAACAAGATGCCAGGTATTTATTCATTTTTATAAATGTCGGACGTACATCTCTCAATGTTGAAAGAATTGTTGCACCTTCCGAGCGAGTCGTCCAGTATCAACCATAGATAAGTAATGAAAGATCAATGAGGAAATTCCTCCAGGCGAAAATTCTATAATGACAAAATGGCGAAATGGCCACATACGAATTCTGAAATAAAAATCAACTTACGGCGTTTTTCAAACGTGCAGACTTCAAAAATTGTTTTACAACATCCGGTACACATCTAATAAAGAATTACAACATTATAGTTAATTAATTAGAAAAAGCAATTCATACCTCAATTGTACCTTGAAGATCACCAATTTATCAAGACAGACAGAAATGATTAAGGTTCAACTAGCGTTCCCGTAGAAAATGTCTTCCTCCCTCCCAAAAAGTACGGTTGGTAGATATTCGATATTCGAGTTTATCCATTTTAAGGCAAAAATTTATGTAAACAAACTACTAGAGAGAATAACTTGTCATACGAAATAATTACACATGCACCCAGGCAGGAAACTATTTGCAGATTAGATTCGTATATTAAATTAGAACAAACGTTTTTATAATAATTCATATTATGGTAAAGTTTGAAACTAAATCAGATTGATAAATGAGGCTGCAAAATGAAAGTCAACAATAAATTAGAAAAAGTAAATATTTTAATTTTATTTAATTTATTTTTGTATAATTATATGTAATAGCAATTATAGGTATCATATATAATTCAAACGTAATAAAAAAGGCACTGCAATAAAGAGCATCCAGAAATTACCAGAGAAAATACGGTTCCAACAATTCAAAATATGATTCATCAAAATGCTGATAACGTAACACGTGGTATTCATTCTTTTAGAATAAATCCGAGTAAGATTATAATGCGATAAATTTTGAAAATAAGAAAAATATGTCAAGGAATGAAAAGAATCAGAAAAAACGGGTGTAGCTTATATTTTATTTCCTTGATTTCAGTTTTTATTTTCTATAACAATTTATTCTACAAACTAAATGAAATAAAATTAGTAAAATTAACACTGATCTGATCTAATACCTAGAAACTGTTTAAAACACCCAACGTAAACTGTTCTCAAAAATTTTATGAAAATAATCAATTTCGTTTGAATTTAATGAAAACATAAAGAAAAAAATTAAATTCAATTTTAAAAAATGTTCTTTGTAAAATTATGTAATAATAATGTATTACATTGTCGTCGCAAAAAAAGAACCTTTGACCCCACTTAATAACGAAAACGACTGAAATTTCACTAAAATTTGTTATACGGAAATCCGACCTGCTGAAGGTAAAAATGTTATCCAAAAAACCGGAAAATCCTTTCCGGTTTCCCCAGAATCGCATCAAGCGAAATTATTGACAATTTCGTATTTAAATGAGAAGCTTTAAAAAGCGAAAAAAATTATTGTAATTGCTTTGAGAACTGATAAATAAACAATTAATATATCATTTGGTTTGGTATACTTAATTTCGGAAAGATTTTTATTTTATTTTTGGTTGAATGTGGATTTACACAAAAAAAGGATTATTTTGACAGAAAAATGATAAGAGGTTAAATGCGAAAATTGTCACGTTATTATCGACTACGAAACAATATTTCAGTAAACGAAATCACTTATGTCGGCTTAGGTTGCTTTCGCCAGGATTTGGAATAAGTATCGCCCTGAAGCATAAAAATTAATTTCGATTTTATTACGTTTGATGATGTTGAAGTGATTGTTGAGAAAAGGGGGAAGCTATAGAAACAGTAAAACAGACAGTAAATTTAAATTCAAAAGAAAATCTTGAATTAAATTATACCAGTGTTTGATCTAAAATAATAATATGATTTATTTTGTAGCTTTGGTGCAGATTAACTGTAAAATTGTCAAAACACATTATTTATGAAAGAAAATGATTTCAGAAGATAACTGATACATACATTGTTTTTTTTCTTATTAGCCTTTTTCCGGCCAAGGATTGCAAAAAAGTTACTGTTTTATTGCCTGTTGGTGTTATTGAATAACGTATCAACGGACAAAAATATTTTGTTACTATAGTTACCAAATATACATTTTAAAATTAATATAAATTTATATTTTATTTATAAACTAAACGATTTTCGGTATAAAACACACAGGAACACTTTTTTGGAGTACTACGTTCGTTCCCTTAGGTCTGTAAACTTTATTATTATAACAAATTATTAATTCAGTGGAAATTAAGGATTAACGACAGAAAAAACATAAAGTTTTATTTTTACTTTTTTATCGAAATTGAAACAATAATATAGGACGATACAATATTTATATCAGCCATACATAACTTAAATATTCATTCATAGCCAAATACTATGTTACGGTCAAAAGTTAGAAGTCGTACCCGATCAGCATAGAGTAGGGTGTGGGCTTAGACCAATAAAAAATGGTCCAGAGGAGTCAGTTAATTAAGGTCGCCAAGTTCCAATAGCTGACGATGAAGCAAACAAGGAGCTAATCGTTCGCAGCTATCCTGTACCGAACAAATGTATCAAGTGATGAAATTTTGGTTTATGAGACAGAAAACGCAATTCACAATTAAACACACTATATTCAAATGAACACCAGAAAACAATTTATAGTCATCACAATAATATTATTACGCAGTAGTTTAAATAGCATAAAATAAATTTATAACAAAATTATGCATTAATTCGCGTATGCAAATTGTAAATGTGACAGTGCGCCACTGAATTAACCTAAAATATTTAATACCGAGCCACTCGCGTTTGAGCTAATAACACAACTTGATTCATGTTAGTAACTAGATTTTAAATATGGTATTAAAATTTTCAATTGTTTAAGAATAATCAGGCACATCAAATTAAGAATGGATCCATTCGTAACCGTGTGCCGATGAAAGAAGCCAACAAGTGGGTGACAGGGCTTCTATAAATGATTGTTTCATCAGGTGAGCGTTAGATATCTAAAAAATGCAAATTTGCCGCTTTAATTGATAGTGAATTAATTTATGCTAATGTCATCATCTGTTAGTTATTTCATTGTTCCGTTGTAATTATTATCCCTAGTTGTAATTGTTTGATGTTCGTCGTTTATCGTTAATTTTTTTTCATTCAATTGCCAACTTGATGGGACAATCATTTATAGAAACTATGCATAACTAGCCCTAATGTTGTCGTACAAGAAGGTTCGCGGAGGGCATAAGACAAACACGAATCTTAAAAACATGCAGCACAATATAGTTAAGTTGCGAATTAAAAAGTCTTAAAACACGAAATTCTGATCGCTGAAGGCGCGTTCACGTTAGCAATGTACCACTGTTTATGTAACATCTAATTGTAGTGATGCGGCACTTACGAAATAATAAAGAAAGAATCAGACCTTAATCGACAAAGTCGGGGCGGTTTCAACCAAGGTTGTGTATCGGTATAGCCCAGAGTGGTCCAGCTGTTGGAGGTACCAATAACAATTCTCCGGTTTTGTAACTCCACTCGTTCCCCAAACTCCCTCTACGACTCGTGACAGGGTGCTAACGCAAGACGTTGACGGGTTCAGCGATTCTAAATATCGAATCCAGAACAAACCAAAAAGTCAAAAAGTAAACAAACAAGAGAAAAAGAAGAAGAACCTCCCTAGAAACAAATGTCTGTATTACAAATATGAAAGCCTCGTATATTATTTCCTTTACGTACAGTATGCTCGCCACAAATTTCAAAATTAGTAGTGCTTTAGTATCGAAATAGGGTTTCTCCATTACGGGAAAATTGCCATTTTGAAGGAATACAAACCCAAAACTTACCGATGTAAAAGTGGCAATTCGCAGACGAGGTTCTTCACAAAAATGGCGTCACCATCAAGAAATGAATAACGGAAATCGGCATATATCGATTAAAAAATCAAAAATACCCCAACTTGATGGCCGACCAGAATTTTAACTCGGGAAGGAAATTTTGGTAACGTAAAAATAGATGATTGCCTATACGACAGAATTGTAATTCCAATATCCTTTTTAAGTTTTGTAATAAATGCACGTGCAACCGTTATAACTATATAACTAGATATTACTGAACACTTATTTTGGATTCAAAATGTTATTGTAGTATTTTCCAAGTTTCGTTTGGAAATTTTCAAAAACAAATTTTTGCTTATGAATTATGATGATAACGTACCATTAGGTTTTTCGAAATTATTCAAGCTTATACAGGGTGTCCCACCGAGAACGTAATCGATAGATTATAGAAAAATTGTACATGGGAAAAATTTGAAAATTTGGTAGTATACTAACATCGACGGTGGCAGTTCCGTTAAAATATTTTCAAGAGAGTGGTACTTCCGGTTATACCGGAAGTAGGTGTCAAGTTGCTTATTTTAAATAGAACACCCTATATATTATTCTATTTTTGGATTTTGCATAAAATTGTAGACACATTTTGTGTATAATGTCCTATACCTAAGTCTAACTGTTTTGGACTTATTTCAAATTTTATGTAAAAATGACGTTTTCAGGCCTAAACAAAATTATAAAATTTTCCTATACTAATGCTTTTATTATTTAATTGGAATAGGTTTCCTTGTAACAGGGGACCTATTTTAGTGGACGCTATTTTGATAATAAAATAATACAGGGCGATAAAAAAAAAGATTAAAATTAAATTCAAAAACACGTCAAAAGTCAATTTTTTTAATGCAAGCACCATGTTTTTATAATTTTATCTTATTTAGCATCAAAATAAGGTTGACTTTGTACAAGGTTGTCTATTCAAAAATTCATGGTTTTCGAAATATTGGCAATTTAACATTTTTTTTGTTGCACAAATGCTATTGATTTCTTTTAATATGAATGGTTATTCCTAGTTGGCCATGATGGCGTTAGAAAACAATCATCTGTCAAGGATATGTCAAACTGTGTATCAAACTAAGAAATACCAACAGTTAACTGGACCGACTGTGAGTGTTAAAGTGCATATCGTTATCAAAGCGATAACTTATTATGCTTGAAACACACGTGTGTCGATAAAGCCAAGTAATTGCTTGTACAGTGTTACACACGCAACGAAAGATCACCTGGCTTTATCGACACACGTGTGTTTCAAGCATTTAAAGTTATCGCTTTGGTAACGATATGCACTTTAACACTGACAGTCGGTACAGTTAACTGTAACACATGTTCTTAATATAACTTTATCACATTGTCCATAAATAATAAATAAATTTAAGTAATCTTCGTTTGTATAATTTAAGCGTCCCGGCATGATTATTGAAAATTTTTAACAGTTTGACATATCCTTGACAGATGATTGTTTTCTAACGCCATCATGGCCAACTAGGAATAACCATTCGTATTAAAAAGAAATTCAATAGCATTTGTGCAACAAAAAAAGTTAAATTGCCAATATTTCGAAAACCATGAATTTTTGAATAGACAACCTTGTACAAAGTCAACCTTATTTTTGATGCTAAATAAAATAAAGCTATAAAAACATGGTGCTTGCATTTAAAAAAACGACTTTTGACGTGTTTTGAATTTAATTTAATCCTTCTTTTTTGATCGCCCTGTATTAATTTATTATCAAGATATCGACATAGCCCACTAAAATAAGTCCCCTGCTACAAAGAAACCTATTTCAATTAAATAATAAAGGCATTAGTATAGGAAAATTTTATAATTTTGTTTAGGCCTGAAAACGTCATTTTTGACATAAAATTTAAAATAAGTCCAAAACAGTTAGACTTAGGTATAGACATTATACACAAATGTGTCTAGAATTTTGGCAAAATCCAAAAAATATAATAATATATAGGGTGTTCTATTTAAAATAAGCATAGTATAACCGGAAGTGTCACCATCTTGAAAATATTTTAGCGGAACTGCCCCCGTCGATGTTAGTATACTACCAAACTTTCAAGTTTTTCCCATGTACAGTTTTTCTATAATCTATCGATGGCGTTCCGGTGGGACATCTTGTAAATAGAAATCAATCAATGCAGGTTCCCAAAGATAAAATAAGAGACAATAAAAAATCAGGGATATATACTAGAATTAATTGAGGATTGTAATTTACAATATTTTAGACAAACCAAAAAAACAATTGTCACTAGATTCAAAAAGCACACGACTCATTTTAAATAAACAGACCCAAAAATCTAGTATTGCCCATCATATGCTAAATAATGAAACATAGTATAAATTGTAATAACTTAGAATTACTTAAAACAAGAAATAGACTATAGAAAATTAACTACTATAGAAAGTTTGTAGATCTACAAAAACAGATAAGTTAATAAATAATTTCATGGGTCCTAAACCCAAAAATTAGATTTAATTCTAACATAGAATGGTAACGATTATTCAAACATGTAATTATTATATACAGCGTGTAGCACCTAAACTACCTTGGACTATAGCTCCTTTACCATAAAAGTTATTAAAAAAGACTAGAGCAAATTGTTTACAATTATCGTCGCCATCTCCTAACCTATTTTGGTCATCAGTGGCGTGCCGTATTCCAGTAGGGTATCAAACTTATATTTTTTTAAATGAACCCTATATTTTATTGTAGATTTGGAAATGACTCGAAGAGTATTTCTTTTTTATGTAACATGTTATACCCCTAACTTTAGCGGTTTTGCTCCGCTTTCCCCCAAAAAATTTTACCATTTTTGGGAATTTTTCTTGACAGAAACTAAATCGCGCCGGCGGGTAAGGTTTGGAATTGAGGGACAGGCGGAGTCCTGTTCTACCTTCACGTATTTTTGTGCTTTCGGGTACTTTATGGAAAAGAAAATTTTTGATTGGTATTCTCGAATTGTCATTTTTTCCCGAAAAATTTCAAATTGCATTCTCCTAAAAAAATTACAGCCGAAACTTCAAATTTTCCATTAGTACTAAAAAACAACACATTCCCTGAAAAAATTTCACAAAAAAACTCCGTATTGTAAAAAAAACCGGCCTTTTCCAAAAACCTACAAATGTGCCATAATAAAAAAAAAACGTTGCTAAAATGCTCCAAACTCAAAAAGAAATGGGTTGACATGGTTTTTATTCTTGGAAATTACTACAAGAGATTGTTTATTATGCAATCGCGAGTATACGCTCAGAGGGATATCCTGGTAGGAGCACATTCCCCATCCACGGGCCTTTCAAAAAATCTTAAATAATTTTACAAATACTCGAGTAAAAAATACAACTTAAACTAAATGTTCAAATTGACAACCGTCCCTTTGGAGGGCATAACCGCACCGTCGACTCTCGCAGACCACTTTCCAGCATATCCTCGGCAGTAGTTGATACCGTGTACCCCCACAGGAAGATGTCGAGGGAGAGTGGAGGTCTGGTGATCTTGGCAGCAACTTTACTGGACCCACACGAACAATCTACGAATTCGCAACTTTGCATCGTGATATTCCCGAACAGCATGGCTAAATGTGCAAGAGCTCCGTCGTGTTGGAAAACCATCTGTCGTCGAGTGGCTAAAGAGACATCTCCCAAGAGTTCAATCAAATTGTCACAAACTGCCGTTCAGGTGCCCCTTGAAAAAGTACGAACCCAGAAGGTGTTCGCCCACTATGCCACCCCAAACATTCAGTGACCATCTTTGCTGGTGGTTTTCAATTCTCATGGCGTGCGGGTTGTCATCGGCATAATAATGACAGATCAATCCATCAGAAAATAACACGCGCATAAGAAACAATTCCTCTTAATGGATTTCGTTGGTAACCCACATGCAGAAGTCCTGCCTGAGTTGAAAGTCTTGAAAACACCAAAAAACTGCACCAAAAACTATACTCGGATACGTGTTTCAATAGCTAAGCTATCCTCATCAGCAAACCGATACAGTATATTGCAGTAGGTGCTGTGAGATTCGACGAAAAGTATCTTAGTAAAACTGGCATATACATGTTATAGTAGTGTAACTTAAATTTTCAAAATCTTTTTGAAACGTTGAAATCCGCGGATCTCCCGAGTATTCAGGCAAATATAATGTAAAAAAAAATTCAAATTGCAATGGTACAAAAACTAATTATCCGACAACTCCAGGTTTTTGCACAAATGAAGTACTTATCAAAACCTATTATGTCCCGGAAGCTGTTCACTGTAACTCAAAAATGGCGGCTTAATTAATTTAAAAAAAAAACAAAAAGTCGCTCGTTTTTTCGGTTTTACTCGGAAAATAAAAATCCGATCGAGTGGTGTCTGTGCTCATTTTGTTCGTATTTTAATTCTCTACAATCTTTCTTTTCCACTCCATTAACATTGGTTTTTATTAGACTTTTTTGCACTAAGTTGTTAATCACAAATTAATTAATGATAATCGCGGGTGGGCTTTATCTCTTTGATATGATGGCACATGTCTCTTCCTATTAGTATTTTGTCACAAACAAGGTTTGTTCTAGCGGTGAAAATTATCGCTTTATTAGAAAAAACTCGCCGTCCAGGTAAAGATCTGTCTTAGTTCTACTAGTACTTAAAAAGAGTATATTTTTATTGATTAAATTAAAAAGCTATCAGACTAGTACCTCCAGTGCTCAGTTTTGCACGGATAAAGCACCACTTTAAAAAGGTAACTTTTGTTCATTGCATTGCAAAATATGATTACAAGACAATATTGAACATACTTTTATTAATTAAAAATGTGTTACCATATCATTAATAAACGTTGAAAATTACACTGTACTCCTTTATACTGACACCTGAGCCCACACTTCATCAATTTTGTAACTGAACGCGCCTACACATTGTATATAAATCGTTATCATATTGACATGCATTCATAAACAACATTAAATATGATAAAACCAGAAATATTAAAATAAAACCAAGTACGAGAGTTTGAGAGAATCCGTAAATACCTAATATTAAAATAAAAAATTGATTTTGTCAACTACATGAAATTGATTTAGGATAAGTGCTTTACGCAAATCCCAAGAGCAAACCCTAGGCCTATACACGCACAAAGGGAATCTGTACCATCAAATATTTCTAGCGACCTATGAATGAAAAATAAAGTTGAAAAGAACCTACAACCCTATATTCAAAACTGTATAAAGAACAATAATTTTCTTACTCCGCTAAGATTATAATGGTTTCTGCAACTGTCGCCTAATTAAAAACGAAAGACAAGTATAGGCCGCTAAACGTGTTAAAGTAATCAAAACAATATTGACCACCTGCTGCATGTTATCGCACTTTGAAAATTACAAACATTTTCATTTACTACACTATCTTTTCTGCAAAACCTCTACACCCTTTAATGTTGTCACCCTTTACGCTTACATAACAGTTTATACGTAACTGTTACGTTTATTACAATCGTGCTTGTATTTACCCCCATTCGAATAAGCAATATAGTCCAAGAGTTGTGATAGAATTTTGTTGGTATAGCCTACGTGTGCAGCGAACGGAAACCAATATAATTTTGTCGGTGATGTGATGACATTTTTTTAACGCGCCTTGTCAATTACAATTAAAATTCAGCCTTCATCAAAAGCAAATAAGAAATAAGTAACCATTTCAATCTAGTTCTTAATATACCGGTTATTCACAGATGTAAAGTCGATGACCGCTAAATATGTGCTTGTTAAATAATTATTATACTGTGATTTTATGATTCACAAGATAATAAACGATACTGTGCAAATATTATAGTGTTAACTAACGAAAATATTGACTTTAGTTATTACATAAACGAACTAAGTTAAGTAAGATCAAAATTGGGGTTATTGAAGAGGAATTAATTCAAACTAAACAAGATCTTAAATCTCATAATCAAAAAGTTTACCACTGCTTTTCGTTGTGGTTTCAAAGATCGTATAATTTTCAAATAACCTGTTTAATATTTACTACTAATGTGAAAGTCAAAAAGTTGTACTTTAAAATATGGGAGTGGGTATTAACAAATTTTATCAACAATTTAGTACAATTACATGTGTTAATTCAACTAATTCGTACAAACAAGTATAAATAGTTCGATAACCTCTCAAAGCTCATACAAAAAATAATAAAACGTGTCACCGACAAAATTAAATGAAAGCAAAATATTGTGAAAAATTGAGACTATGTTTTCGTTTTTGTTGTCTGTTTCAATTTTTGCAGAAAAGTTATCGGGAATTCAATGGTTAAATGATAGTTTTCTCCAACATTTATCCTATTAATCAGAAGTGCCTAAAGGGATTCTTTTTGTCGATAGTGAATTGAATTTGGTGTAACAGGTAACATAAATTGTGATCTCCTTTTGCATCTTGCGTAGTTCACATTCTATACAAACAATTATGCGTAGAAAACAATGAAATAAAAAGGCCGTAGTCTATAATCATCGAAGTAATTCGTGACACATTTAAGTTTTCATTGCTTGTCATATACGTAGAGGTATACGATTTCAAAACCTACTTCTTCGTGAATGTTCTGAGGCCGTCCAAGCGTCTGTCTGTCAGTATCTCGATTTTTTATGGTTTTTTAGAATATTTTCAAAAATATTTATATTTTTAAGTAATAACAGATATGCCCTATTGATGAACATAATATAAATAATAAAATAATATAAAAATTAAAAACTACTTTTTTACTAGTGCAAAAAAAATTGCTTTTTGCACTAATGCAAAAAAGTGAAACTTTTGGGACAGTAATTGCTGCAAACAGTAGTCATTTTTTACACGATCGTAGAAAAAAAATTGTTTTAAAATGTACTTGCTTAGTTATATGTACTGCATTACGTTCGGAAAACATGAGGACGTTTTTAGAAATATAATCTAATTTAACGTAACAATTTAACTTAAACTTTCCCGAAATAGATCAAATGAATTAAAATTTCGGTGCGTGGGATTAATTAGTAAATTAAACAAATGAATCTAATGACACAGCAGTGTATGGATTAGTCGAGTTTTGCCAGCAAACAAATTATATATTAATGCAAATGGGTAGTATTAACGAATAGTAAAACTAGTAAACTTTCGAATATTCAATTTTTTTGTTAATTACTTTATAACTTCACCAATTAACTAGTTTTCTAAACGTTAAAAAAATTGCTTTAAAAAAAATATTTGAAAATAGTGAATTTTAATAATTTTCTAATTAAAAACCAAATTTAGATCATTAAAAATTGCAACCAATCAGTTTATATTATTGCAGTGGAATTGTTTGTAATGAACCATTAACAGAATTTCAAATAGTAACGGGTAATCAATATTGATGAACAAAAAAAAGAACTGCTAGATCGTTTTAAGATTTATGTAAAAAATGGTAACGATGGTAACACCAGGGGCGCTGGATTAAAGTTTGAATTAAAAATATGTTCAATTAAATTATTTTTGAATTAGAAAAATATGTGTATGTAACAAATAAACATGTTTTTGGACAACATTGTTGGATCCTCCTCACTTGTTCGTAATTTTTGAATTTGAAAAACAATCACATAAATAGCTATTCAATCGAATACAGTGTCCCCAAATTGTGCATAATTGCGTAGTATTTTTGGTATTAATAAAGACATAATTTTGAGCAATAATGTAACTGAACGAAGTACTGAG
>JALBCR010002851.1:0-56073 GCA_030710515.1 Abscondita cerata
TCAATTGTGCTTCGTTCAGTTACGTATTGGAATATTTTGTTAATGAGTATATAATCGATCTGATTTCTTACGATATTTCCAGATTGATTTCTAGGTGAGCATCATGTGTATAATCTACGAGGTGGTAATTTAAAGGTTGTGATTCGTGATTACAAATTGATGTTAACAGCAGACATTATACAGTCGATCTCCTCTTTTATTGTTTATATCTAGTACATATTCATTAGCAAATCCCTTACATCCTGATTATTCTAATCTCTTCTAACTATTTTGTCTTCGATATTTCTTCTTTTCTCTCTTAATCTGTCTACCTCCTCACTTGCTTACCCTCATCTTTTATAGTCTTCTTGATCCAGTTTTATTCTTTTTCTTTGTTACCTCTTTCTAGCGCTCATATAAAATTGCATGTTCTGTTCTTCTTGATAGATAGATATTCTTTAATTGTTTATATATAGAAATGATTTGATTCTGCCTTTTTTTACATTCTGAGCTCTGCACATTAATTTAACATATATGGTCTATGTTTTCTTCTCTCTTTCTTCTCTCACCTTCTTACTATTATTTATTCCGTTTTCTGCATTTCCCCACCAATCTTTGATATTATTTTTGTCCTCAATCTTCTTTTCATTTTCTAAATATACCGGCATCTGCTTTTGTTATTATTTCTTTGTATCTTTCGTTGACTTTCCTTCTTATATTTTGCTCTTCTTTCCTGAGTATTTTTATCTTTTCTTATTATTTCCTTTTCTATGTATCTTCAAATTCATTCTTATTTTCTCCATCAAAAAATGATTAAGATTAAAAATTGAAAGTAAATTAAGGGTATAAAATTAAGTAAGATTTCTAAAAACCAACCTGAATGTATTTTAAGAAAGTTTGGATAAAATAAATGTAAAGACACAAAGTTTGATACGTGACCAAATGCCTGGAACACGATAAAAATTATCAAGGCGAGTGGTAAGTAAATATTCTCTTTTATTGTATTTTCATTGTTTTGATTAAATATTTAAAAATTTTTAATTAAAAAAAGATAAATATTTGTTTTATGCAAACTATTTTATAAAAACACAACAATTTGCGTACAAAGGATAATAAAAATTTAAATAAACATTCGCTTTTACACCAAAACAACATAAAAAAGTGATTATGGTAATTTTAACGACTTAGCTAAAATTTATAAACTACTTTTTATTTGGTTTTTATTAAACAAAGCAATTAAAAAACGTGTAGTAACAGATTGTTTACTTAGCTTTGATTGTAATATTTCTAATGTATAAAGCAATTATTTACGCTTACGGGTCGCAAAATATTCTTGCTGATTACTTTTACTCAAAGGCCAATTTAGAAACTTTTTTGCTTTTCAAAACCTACTCAATTGTTTAATTTAAACACTGTCACTTACGGCACGTCGTCTGCTTCCTTTCTGGCAATTAGTTTGCATCAGTTTGGATTAGAATGTAAAGTAACTAAACCATTAATTTCTCGATATTTTTATATTGATCCTGCGCACTGATTTATTAAAGGCATCTCTTTTTCAAACTTCAGATCTTTTGTTGGTACGGCCCGTTATGATTAACAAAAATAAATCTGTACAGTTAAGGATCCTTTTCCGTAAGTTTAACTTCCTAAAGAAAAAGAGACTCTTAAATTAAAGTTTTAATAAATTTTCCAATATTCGTCACCAACTACTCTAGCATGAATCGGTTAGAAAACGTTGATAGCTTTGTTTTTGCTTTTGCAAATATTGTTGTAACGACTCTAAAAATAGTAGTACAGGTTCACTTAAACAAGTTATGAGATCCACATTTTTCTGTTTTTGATATAAACATCTAGTGTTGCTTTCTAGAAAGCACCATCTTTCTAAACTTTTTTTTCATTTTTTTTCTTTTTTGGTAGATGGAACTCTTTATGAGCACCATGTTTTCACGTCTGCTGAAACTTGAAAACTTCAGTTTGAGGACTACCGATAGTGTTTACCATCCTTGTGTTTGCCTTTTTTTGTTGTGAAGAAAGTCATAACTGTATAGTACCAGCATGGTTTGGTATTTGTTATACAGCCTGCCCAGACCGTCTCATTATTTTGATTGGGGTATGGGGGGGTAAAAACTTACCTCAGTTTTGTTTTACATTTTTAAATATCGTGACTTTACACCACCAGTACGTGCATTTCTCATCGAAGTTCTTTTTTTAATCTGTCCGTATACGGACAGAAGAACGATTCCAGTCAGAGCTGGGTTACTAGTAGTCTGAGGCTTTGTATAGATACGTACTTATATTCTATAGTAGTTGTATAACCTCGCGTTTTTATTTATCTTAATATGTACCGGTAACACCCACTAATGATCTGCAGTGTTCACGTCACTCTAAGCAAAATTATTCGCTGCATGTAATTAGCTAGTTTTTGTATTTCTGGATACTCACAGCCCTTTCCCAAATATGGTTTGGATAGAGGAAGATTGTACAACACCATGCACTGCAGGAGTCTGGTGAGTTTGTTGCCTCGACATTTGTTTTGTTAACAGCGTTTACGACATGATGTCCGAAAGTGCTGTGTCTAGTGATGAGGTACCCTAATAATTTGTAATTTGGTCTTTCAATCATTAATTACGTTTCAGTTTTAGTACGGGGGCCACTCAAGAATATTGCTTCAGTTTTTTCCGGTGCAACCTCTAGAGGGTCATAGATGAAATTTGGCTATGGAGGTATTGGTCTGGCATGTGAGGGCTGGAAGATTATCAGCTTTATCAATTAGTGTTAAATCGTCAGCATGTTCAAGCCCATTGACGTCTTGTGGAAGGTAGTTAGTTCCAGGACCTCGTCGAAGAAGATATTTCTGAGAATTAGGGTCAGCACTCCTATTAGCATGGTGTGATGTTTGCTATGTTATATAATAAACTTTCTTCTTTATAAGGTATCGAAAGGTACCTCTCCTTGTGGATGTTTCTGTGATGAGATTCCATTGGGCTTTGCCATTTACGAGTTTCTGTGCAGCAGTTTTGAGTTTCTCGAGATTAAAAAGGTTCTCTTTTCGCACTATATGCCATTTTTGGGGCTCTTGACTTTGATGTTAATAAAGATATTTTCTTGTGCAACAGTGGTATCCTGAAGGTTGAAGTTTAGAACCCACATCGATTTTCTTTAACCCACTTGTCAGCACGGATTATTTTAACATTTAACGACTATGTCTGAACAGCTAGAAGATCTTGTGCTGCCTTTCTCCTACCAGGATTTTAACTTGGCAAGTTTGGCAGGAAGTCGTGCAAACATTGGTCGTATTTGTTTTATCAATCAGAATTTAAGGGTGGACTCTCCCGTCATTGCATGTGCTTTTAGTATTACTAAGGCTTTTATGGTATCCGCTTTGGTGGAACAGTCATCTTAATCTGTAAAATAGCCTTCATTGCCACAGTCGCGTATTTTGGCAACTTGAGGCTAGATGATCGTTGCCCAGGTTGCTTCTGTCAAATCCTTTGCAGGTGTCTCGGATATGTCTTTTCTCCCAGCATTTAAAAAAACAAGCATCTGCCTCATCGGCACTCTTGTTGCCATATCTGGCGAAGTGATCTCAACTTTATTTCCACGGTATTACTCTTCAAGTGGTGAGTAATAGGTGTTTTTGCTACTCCGCTGTGATATCTTTGTCTATGTTGCCAATGTGTAAAGTCTTATTTTCTTTAATAAGCCCAATTTTGCTTAAAATGTCACCCTTCAGTTTAAAGGCTTCCTCTTCTTGTCCACATTTTTACTTTTATCAGTACTTTTCTGATTTTAGCGATTTCTTTGATATTGTTCTAAGTTTATCGATGCCATGACTATATTAATGTCACGTCGTTCAGTGGGTTTTTCTTTTAAAGTTTCACCCTTGTCCTCAATTACTATTATCATTTCTTAGAGATTAGTGCTTGAGAAGTTCAGCTCGCTCTGTTGTCAAACGAGTAGTCCACCAGTGCTTTCGCTTTTTGCTAAATGTTTTTTGCCATTATGAAATATTTACCTTCCTATCGGGTTGAGTAAGTAAACTGAAACTGAAAACTGTTTAAGTAATATTTATGTTTGTTTATTTACTTTGTCACAAAGACTACGCACTTAGAACTATAGTGAATTTACTTTCAAGACAAACCGGAGATCAACAAATGTATGCAAAGTTCACGTGAACAGAGTGGCCAGAGCCATACTTAGGTTTTGCTGAAAATAAATACCGTGACAACTCGCATACCAAATAAGAATTTTATTCAACACAAGCCTAAAGTAATAATATTCGTGCGACGGGCAAGAAAAATTTGCCGTACAAAAAGATTAAATAGCGAATTACTTTAATTAAGAACCTCGCTGTATATAAGCAGAGATTACGAATTGATGGTAATTTTCTCTAACGGCTTCCCGGTTAACTAAATTATTTGGTGAGCGTCGAAGGTCCAGAGAATTAAAAGTATAACAGCCGCTCGAAATTACCTTATCAAATGCATCGAACATTCAACAAAATTTATTTTGCACACCCCGAATCTCGTGCCCGAAAATTTTAATCACGAGAGGATAAACAAGGCGCCAATTAGTTAGTTGAACGTCCACTTTGAGACAAATCATTATCAAACAGAACTAATACTGTTGATAAGCAAAATTCGTTAGACGAGGCACTTAAATAAAGCAACCGAATACGATAACAACATAACAGGGGTGTAATTTTATTTAAATCTTGGGTTTTTTCACAAACGACACACACAAATGATCTTAACATAAAAGAGTAGCGGGCATCAAACGTACCAGCAAAGCGTAGTATAATTACCCAAAATTCGAACGCATTCGTGCTATAGGTGACAAGTTGAATGAACCGTACGCTATGATTACCGACAATGATATAAAAGAGCGCACAAAAATTTAAAAAAGATTAAGCGCACCGCACAATTGATTTATTTTAGCGTTCACAAACATAATTCGATAAAAAAAAGTAGTAAGACAGTATCTGGAGCTATTTTTAAGTTGGTCGTAGACAAAACACTCGCATATCTAGCAGCGAAATGAATTTTCTTTCCCCCAAAGAGTCGGGTGATCTGCCCTTGTGTATATATTGGATGGCACTTAGGTGATAATTCGATAGCCCTTCAGCTGGTAGATACCATGAGTGAGTTTAGATAGTAACTTTAAATGGTAGTGTAGGGATAACTTAGATCTAAAATAGACAAAAGACGGTATTCGCAAAAGGAGAAATTATCCGACATTTGGCAATTCAACAAAGATAATCGGTACCTCGGACCTACAAATAACGACCCATAATTAAAGATGACTTAGAAACAAACGGATTTCTTACCTAACAAAATTATAGCCCGATATATGAGTCCACCATCTTAGGAATTCTTATCGAAAGAACAGCGAAAACAAGAAATACGTACCGGAGTACCTTCGCGCGCCATCTAGGAGCGTCAAGCAAAATCCATATCCGCAAAGCGGTCCGTGCCGGAGATTAATTACCGTAACATTCGGTGCAAGGAATGTACACTCATGAAATTTAAAACTTGGACACCACAATTTCTGTAAACAAAAGTTTGCACATTGTGAAGCGGGCTTAAGGGTATCATTTACAATTCTAACAGCAGGTAGTCTCAGCAGGGGTTATCTTATAGAAGGACTGTAGAATGAATCATTACACTAAGCACGTTTTAGAAAATAGGTAATTTACGTTGCTTACTTAATTTTTTCTTTAAAGAATATATTTGAAGGTATCGCTAATTAAACACCATAGCTCGATTAATTATCGAATCAAAATTTTGTTTAGGAAATGTTTACAAAATAAAATTAGAAATAATTTTGATTTAAAAAAACGTCTACAAGCAATAACTTTTAAATTAAATCAAAAACTAAACATGGTTATTTGGGTTGACTGATTATTACTTATTTTTAAATAAATCTAACCTACTAATTATTGTAAGTTATTAAAAAAAATCATTAAACTCTCTATTCATAATATTTAGTCCTTACAAAATGTATATTTTATGACGTTTCATTTTTCTGTAGTTAATATAAAAGTGAAAATAAAAACTAAGGCAATTCTTATTGTCAACGTATATATTTAGTTTTTTGACAAGAATTTATTACATAATTATAATTAAGATACCAAGTTATAGTTTAAAATTAAATGAAAACGTTTTTTTAAATAAAGGTATTACTATATAAATAAATATAAGAAATCAATAATGGGTGTGACCTCCATTATTATTGATACATTCTTAGAGGCGTCTGCTCATTGACGCTATCAAGGTATCAATATAATTAATATTAATCGTTTTCCATGCGGTATCAATGGCTGCAATTAGTGCATTACGGTTTACTGGTATACAAATTTGGCCCTTGTTGTCTTATTTTTTTTGTTTTTTGGAAATAAATATTAATTCCCCTCCCTTTTGTGGGTTTGTTGTGTTTTAGGTAATATTATGGAGTTGACAGAAAAAAAAATTTTTTAAATTAATCAGTGTTTAAGAATGCAAAGAAAAAAATGATGTCCCTATTAGCATCATTTGGGCGGGAAATTTCAAAATAAAAAAAAAGCGAAGTAAATTATAATTTTTACTCTTCCTTGTGCGTAAAAATTTGGTTGGCACTATCTTCTTGTTTTCCGCCAATTTTCTCTTCTCAATAATAAATATATATGAACTGAAAACTACTGAAAATAATTATGGGAACAGCACAAACGTTCCGTTTGTTGTTCGGATTAATGGAAATCATAAAAGATCGTTTGTCGTTCTGTTTGACTTTCGGTTCGTTGTTATGTTTGTTGCTCGGTTTGTTGTTCAGGTGTGTACGAAGCTTTACAACTTAAGCAACAATTTTTGGCGAATAAAGATTAGTTTGTGATGTAATATTAGAAACACAAATTTATATCATATCAAATTTATGACAACTTAAAACCAAGAACGTGTATGTTATTGCTAAGAAATTATTAAAGAAAAAGCGCAATTGCAGTGTAAATATTTATAATTAGATATTTTCAAAGTTTATAAGTCCTCTATTGTAATCTTAATACTTAAAAGAAAATCCTGTCCATTAGCATTATAATGAAATGGCTTTTACTTTATGAATAAGTTTCAATAACAATAGAATATCCTTGCTTGTTTAATTTACTTCCTTTGAGTCATATTGCTCTAAGGGTTGTTACATGGTCATTAGAAGTATGTAATAAATAAACAATTACCTACTGTTTGAGAAGGGGTAGTGTGAACCAATAAATAAAGTAAGAAATGTAAATTCCATTTTAGTTTAAAATTTCAAGTGTTGTGAAAATGCCACCTCATCTCGGTGCTGATTTGAAAGCGCGGATTGTTTCGGAATTAGCGGCGGGCCGTAGCGTGCGTGAAATTTCACGTATGTTAGATATACCAAAAGCACCGTAGGGCATTACCGAGTAAAATGGAATCTTGAACACACTTTGGAAAGAGCCATCGGAAGTGGTAGACCTAAAGTATCTACACGTGCTCAAGATCTCGAGTTGTTTCATTACGTAACAGAACAACCATTTGCTACATACTCCAGGGCTATAGCAGATACACATTTTCCCGGATGCCGTATAACTGCACAAAAAAGATTAAAGGAGATGGGAATAAAGAAATATAATGCTGCTGCGAAAGAAGTTCTCAGTGACGAAAATATGAGACGTCGTCTGGAATTTGCAAGGCAATATGTGAACGAACCTTTGGAATTTTGGAATCGAGTGATTTTTAGCGACGAAAAAACGTTCAATAGCCGCAACGATGGACCACTAAAAGTTTTTAGAATGGAAGGAACTCGTTACGAAAATAATCACATATGTCTAAAAACGAAGTGGTTATTTTTCTGTGAATGTGTGGGGTTGGGTTAGCGCGCGGGGTCAGGAGTTTGTTGGGCTATCGATGGACGTCTTGATTCTGCTGCGTATTTAGATATTTTGGAAACTATTATGAAACCTTCAGTCGAAGTGTTTTATCCAGACGAAGATTATATTTTCCAACAAGTAAGTATTCTTATTTCACTATACTTTCTCCAAAAATAGTTCGGGATCTGTTGAATTAACATTTTCATAATGTATTTTTGTTGTTAAAGGACAACGCCCTATTCATACTTCGCGGGTTGTGCGCAATTGGATACGAGAAAATAACTTGGAGCTGTTACCCTGGCCAGCAAAAACCCAGATTTTAACATTATCGAAAATGTTTGGGCTCGAATACTTGCTGTTATCCGAAGACAACAAGGGCCAAATTTTATACCAGTAAACCGTAATGCACTAATTGCAGCCATTGATACCGCATGGGAAACGATTAATATTAATTATATTGATACCTTGATAGCGTCAATGAGCAGACGCCTCAAGAATGTATCAATAATAATGGAGGTCACACCCATTATTGATTTCTTATATTTATTTATATAGTAATACCTTTATTTAAAAAAAACGTTTTCATTTAATTTTAAACTATAACTTGGTATCTTAATTATAATTATGTAATAAATTCTTGTCAAAAACTAAATATATACGTTGACAATAAGAATTGCCTTAGTTTTTATTTTCACTTTTATATTAACTACAGAAAAAATGAAACGTCATAAAATATACATTTTGTAAGGACTAAATATTATGAATAGAGAGTTTAATGATTTTTTTAATAACTTACAATAATTAGTAGGTTAGATTTATTTAAAAATAAGTAATAATCAGTCAACCCAAATAACCATGTTTAGTTTTTGATTTAATTTAAAAGTTATTGCTTGTAGACGTTTTTAAATCAAAATTATTTCTAATTTTATTTTGTAAACATTTCCTAAACAAAATTTTGATTCGATAATTAATCGAGCTATGGTGTTTAATTAGCGATACCTTCAAATATATTCTTTAAAGAAAAAATTAAGTAAGCAACGTAAATTACCTATTTTCTAAAACGTGCTTAGTGTAATGATTCATTCTACAGTCCTTCTATAAGATAACCCCTGCTGAGACTACCTGCTGTTAGAATTGTAAATGATACCCTTAAGCCCGCTTCACAATGTGCAAACTTTTGTTTACAGAAATTGTGGTGTCCAAGTTTTAAATTTCATGAGTGTACAAAACACGTGTTGATCACGAATTTGTGTTTATTTACTTCAAGTTCACATTGGGATTGAATGAAGTATAGTCAGAAATTTATCCACTGAACCCTTCATCATGACTTTTACTTCGTTTGTATCTCGCTAGGGCAAACATGAATATTCTGTTTTTTTTTTTTGCTAGTGCAGTAAATAGCATTTTATATCTCTGCTCATAGTCCTCATTCTGAAGGCCAAAATTCTGTTTATTTTAAAAAAGTGATTTTAGTCATTAAAATCCTATCCAGTATTTACATACATTCGCGTCTTATTTAAATATGTACTAAATTAATAAAAAATTATTTTAGTTTCTCTACCTTATCTTGTTTTTCTAAATTATTCTCAATTGTTCTCATTTATCGCAACGAAATTTTAAATACAAAATTTTTTTGATTAAATTAAGTAAGTAATTGATTATAAAATGTTTATCTGTATAAGTAGCAGAAAAATATTAAAAATATTTTCATTGATAAAATGTCAGAGGTTCCGTTAAAGTTCGGGTTTACTTGCCAGCAATTAATTAACGACGGATTTTTGAATGACTCCCTTAAAATCGATGTTATCAAAGAGGGTTGGTTAAGCGACGAAATTGCCACCATTGACTAACGAACAAATAGTGCTGTTTCTGTTATCATGCGAAGATAACGTAGACTTTACTAAAGTAACAATCAAATCATATTTTCGTATTAGGTGCGGAAACTGCGACGTTTTCAATAACAGAAGATTAAGTGCGGGAGATGACGTTCAAAAAGGTTTGGATGTTGGGTAAAAAACTCAACTTCTTTATTAACGTTGTGTAAAAGGTGTATTTTTTTAGAACTATATGTGTATGCCCTCAAAAAACCAAAGATGGATTTGCTGTCATTCAATATAAGTTTAAAAGTAGCGATTACTCGAAGTGGGACGTAAAAACAGCGATAAAACTTGTGTTTATGACCATCGAAATGGCTATATTTGATTATCCAGCACGAGGTTTGATAATAATAAGCTGATTTAGAAAACGTAATCAGTTGTAAGGATTCTTTCAAAATTAATTTTTTTGTAGATGAGGGTGGGTCATTTGTTGCGACTACGACCTCAGCCCGTAAAACTTTTCGAATACTTGCAAGAGGCCTTGCCGGTTAAGTTAAAACATTTTCATCCATTCAACTCGCCTTCTTTCTAAACCAAATTATCTCCATCAAATCGCCTTTCATAAACAAAAGAACTTTTGAAAAGGTATTGCCGACTATTACTTTTTTAAATAACCTTCAAACGTTTTTGTTCTTTTTCCTTAAAAATGGGTTTCCATCCTAAGAATATCGATTGGAACGTTTTCTACGAACAATACATTCCTAAAGAGGTATTGCTCAAAGACTATGAGGTGGAGATCTTCCTTGTCCAACGAGATAGAAAAATCTACTGTTGAAAAATTAGTCAGAAATGGAAGAGTTTTCAACACCGAAGAAACAATAAGACAGAAATATACATGATTCTTATATTGGTTGAGTGTTAAATTATCTTTTTAGATCTTATTATAATAACTATAATAAAATACAAGTAGATTTGAAATATATAATTAAATACCTAATTTCTTTCGAGTTTCGCTGTGTATCAAATCGTGCATTCGACGTTTGGTTGTTTATGCTTACATCTCGTTCAGGATAACGGAAACTCGACCTTCTTAATATATATTACGATGGATTATTATTATGCCTTTTAAAAAAAATAATTTAGTAATGAGACTCTTTAAATAATTCAAATAAATCATACGCATTAACTTTAAATTTTATCCTGCTAATATATCTCAGGTCTTCGGTTCGTTTTAATCAAAATTATTTATTTAGTATAATAATAATAATAATCCTTTGACGAAAACGAATCAACCGAAAACGTTTTGAAAGCGAAATTTTGTGAATTAAACGTTAGTAAACTTTTTATTGCTTCAGCATAGTTCTTTTTTATTATTGTCGTGGTTGTGTAAAAATTATTTGCGGTATTAACTGTACCAAATTATAAAATCACAGAACATTCCTATAGAACCCAAGTAAAGCAACACGATTTTACTGCCACACAACCAATAACCGCAGAGGAAGACCGTCCCCCTAGAATGGACACAACCACTAAAAAAAACAAACAACATTACAATTTAAGAAAATGTTTCTAGGCCAAGTTGCTCTCTATGAAAACATGGATCCTCTGACGCGACTCATATTACCAAAGCTGCTCCATACACCGGAAACCAACAACCATATAGAAAAGGTAAACAGCGCGCTACAAAATTACCTAGGAAAAACTGAAAACCTCGAAAAATCTATAATGGTATTTATGCCGCAGCTGCCACAGTACTTAGCCTTGGCAAACAAACAGTCACTCCTTCTAACAGCTGTAGACCGCCTGAACCAAACACCCAAAGTCTGGAAAACCGACTCCTCAAGGATTTTGACCAACTTAGATCCCAAGCGAACATAATGGAAGTATACCTCAAAGGCACACGTACATAAAAAAAATCGACTTAATTAAGAAGAGCCTCAAGTCAACATCCAACAATCCGAATGAAATAGAAACACTTCTTGAACATAAAGATATACTCAGGCAAAAGACCAGGGTTAAGGGAGCCAGACTTCGTCGCTATAATGAAGCAACCAAGAGGAAAAATCAGAACCGAATGTTTCCAAACAGAGAGGCGCATTTCTACATGTCATTAAAGAGTCAGAACCAGATAACAGCAACGAAAGAACAGAGTGATAAACAACAATTTGCAGAATATTCGAAATCCATCTGGATGAAGGAAACCCAGGCCGACTGTTATGTACCGTGGGTATCTGACGTAATCGATGCCTACGACAAGGTTCCCGAAATAGAGACAACAGCATTCACCTTAGACGATATTACCAGTACGCTCAAACGACTAAAAACTGGAAGTCTGCTGGGCCCGACTGTGTACAGAACTACTAGTTGAAAAAGTTAACGTTATGTAACCAACCACTAACTGCAAGTTTTAACAAAATGCTTGAGAATTCCGATAACACCCCTGCATTCATCACAAAAAGTTGTCACATATCTTAAGTATACAAAAGATCCACAAAACTACCGACCAATCACGTGTCTCTCAGTATTCTATAAATTACTAACTGCTGTGATAAGCGACTTAATATACCGACACTGCAGTAATAACAACCTAATAGCTTTCAAACAAAAAGGATGTATAAGAGGGTCTCTTGGATGTAAGGAACAGCTTGTTGTTGACTCAGTCCTTCTAAAACAAGGTCAATCCAAGAAACGTAATCTATTCACTTGTTATGTAGACTACGCAAAAGCCTTCGATTCCGTACCGCACAACTGGCTCTTCAAGACCCTTGAAATCCATAAAATCTCTCCCCACGTACAAAGTCTACTTAAACATATTATGAAGTCCTGGAGATCCACATTAAACGCTGAAAACGAAAACCTTCCCGACATTAACATACTACGTGGTATTTTTCAGGGGGACTTGCTCAGTCCGGTCTGGTTCTGCCTGGCGATGAATCCTCTTTCCCAGCTCCTAAATCAGTCCAAAAAAGGATTTCATCTACAATTGAGAGACCAAATACGATACTCTCACCTACTATTCATGGACGACCTTAATGTGTATGCCGAGACTAAGAACAACTTAACATCCCTAATAAAAACCACGAAGCACTTTAGTGAGACTATAAAAATGGAATTCAACCTGGAGAAGTGTGCGACAATCCATATAAGTAAAGGACATGTTCAACATGAAGCAGAGATATTTCCCGAGATCTCAATGTTGACACCTGAAAGTACATATAGATACTTAGGCATACAGCAAAGCCGTGGAATTCCGCACACGTCCCTGAAAGAGGAATTCACTTTCAAGTATAAAAGCAGACTCACAAAGCTACTCAACACTAAACTCAAGGCAAAGGATCTAATTAAAGCAAACAATACATGGGCAATACTTACTCCTTTGGAGTTGTCAAATGGAGCGAAACTGATATGGATAGCCTCGACCGCCTGACACGACGTTTGCTAACGAAGTTTCGTTATCACTACCAACCGAACCAACCGAACGTCTATATCTTTCCCGTAAGGATGGAGGCCGGGGACTTCTACATTTAAAGAGCCTCTGTAGAACACAGGAACGAAAGCAGATAAAATTTCACTCCCCTAAAACTCGAGCAACCGAACGTCCAACTTCAAGTAACCAGTTGTAGCGACAGGTTAGCAGCTTGGAGAGAAAAGTTACTCCACAGTAAATACCCGGCACAACTGGCTCTAGATCGTATCAACAGGGAGGCTTTGCTTCGTTTCTTAAGGCAGGGCCAACTTCAGCCCGAGACAGAGGGATTCATGATTTCTATTCAAGATAAAGTGATGAGAACGAGAAACTATGAGAGGCACATCCTCAAATTGAACACGGTTGGTAAATGTAGAAGATGCAACCAACCGGGCGAAAGCATTGAGCATATAACAGCTGGTTGTTCAAGCTTATCTGAAACCGATTATCCAGGCAGACACAACCAGGTAGCAAAACTTATACATTCTTGTCTTGCCGTAAAGTATGGCTTACTCCAACATTCCGAGCCATATTATAAATACGCACATAAGGCGTTGCTGAAAAGTAGCACTGCGCTGCTATACTGGGATTGACCGGTACTCACTGATAGGTCGGTGGACTTCAACCGCCCTGATGTTTTCCTTATAGACAAGGTCAACAAAGGGGGTGGATTATAGACATTGCCATCCTCCTCACTCATAATATGCAGAAAACAGAACAACACAAGGTGGTTAAATATCAAAATTTTGGTAAAAGACGCCATAACAAGAAACCTTTTGAAAAGTATCAATAGCTTAGGTATAGCAAGCGGTCTTCCGACTCTCATGCAAAAGGCTGCAATTCTGCAAGCGTGACACATCGTCAGAAAATTCCTAAACGTGTGAAACCAGTCTGTAGAAATGAATTTTCCTCAACTGGCAAAAAGTATCAACACATAAACAACCGGCAGGTGCTGAAAAATCTGCAAAGATAACAATAATAATAATGAATAAAAATAAAAAAAAATAAAGGAGGCATCTTCCAGGGAAACACATTAAGCGCCCTGTGGTTTTGCATTGACCTAAAGCCTCTGAACAAACTTAAAAATGGATACGACCTGGATGATAACGTAAACATCACACACCGTGCCTATATGGACGACATTAAACTGTTCTCAACGACAGAAAGCAGGACTGAAACAACAACTCAGACGTGTCGAGAAATTTTCGGATAAAATCCGCATGAGACTTGGGCTTGACAAGTGTAAAATCAACTGTATGCACAGAAACGATTGGCAGAGAACCAGGAACATGACCTTACCCAGGAGACTGGAGGAGGAATTGTTTCAACCATATAAATGCCTCGGTTTTGTGCAAAACCGTAGTATAGAAATAAAGACAGCCAAAGAAAATATCAAAGAAGCACTCAAAACTAGACTAAAGCAAATCCTGAGAACTAAGCTATCTGCACAGAATACCGTGAGTGCCATCAACTCCTATACCGTACCAGTGGTCTGGTACAGCTTTGGTGTTGTCAGATGGACAATAACGGAGCTGGAGAGATCAATAGAATGATACGGGTATCTTTCACACGACACCGAAACACCATCCCAAGGCATGCAAGGAGCGGTTTCACCTTCCTAGAAAGAATGGAGGTAGGGTATAACGGACATCAGACTACGCCACAAGAATCAAATAGAACTGCTGAGGAGATTCTTTCACAAGAGGATGGAAACCTGCCCTATTACCAAGACTGTCGTAGATCTAGACCTACAATACACTTCACTGAGGCTACACGACATAAAATATAACTACGACCCAAATTACTCTGTTACAGCGTTAGAAACTCAGTGGAAACAGAAAAAACTTCACGGACGCTACCCACACATCCTAGAAGACAAAAATATCGATAAATTTGATTCCCACAACTGGCTGCTGAAGAGTAACATCTTTCCAGAAACAGAGGGATTCATGTGTGCTATTCAGGACCAAGTTATACCCACAAAATTCTACCTCAAATACATAATCAAAAACCTAAAATAACTTTAGCACCATGCCGTGTATGTGGATAGGGTAACGAGAATGGCGAGCACATCATAAGCAGCTGTAAGGTTCTAGCACCACGTGAATACACAATAACGTTGCAAAAATAATCATATGGAAATAAGCTATTAACTCGGTCTTTCGAATAACAAAACACCATATTACCGACATATTCTAGAGAGCCTGCTAGAGAATATCGAACACCTAGTCTACTGGGACAGACAACTAATCATCAACAAAGCAGTACAGCATAAAAGACTCGATATTGTTGTATACAAACAGGAGAGTCGAATTATTCTGATAGACATAACATACCAGCTGCAGCCAATATACAGAAAAAAACATAAAGAAAAACTTGATAAATACCTACCACTCGCTGATGACCTCAGAAAAACTTGAAAAGCGAAGAATATAAGTATTTTTAAATGGTTATATCCTTAGATTTATAAATTTTTCTAGATATCCACAAGTGGGCCTTCTTTAAAAGAGAGGATCGGTTGCTCAATTCAAACCAATGTTTTCATTAAACCAACGTTTCGGCTAACCTTGAGAAAGGCCACCAGGTTGGCCGAAACTTTGGTTTAATGAAAAACATTGGTTTAATTGTCAATCTCTCTCTAAAAAAACCCTAGAAAAAATATAATTATTGTTCCAATAGTGATCAGACTACAGGAGAGATACCCAGAACCCTGAACAAACACCTTCCATCTCTAAACATACACTTTGGCATTCATATAAAAATGCAAAAACGGTGGTCCTTTTGACTTGCAACATAGTCAGAGCTTTCCTCCTTCCACTCAATAGTAAGATCACATATGCGTTGCGACTCAACTTGCGGGCATATGTGGGGATTACCGCTAAAACGTATAAAATAATAATAATAAAGAGTTCAAAGGAGTAGTGATGCGTTTCCAATAGCCTCTCCTACTCAGTTTCTACTCGCACCTCTAAGTTGGTGAAGCCTAGGAACTAATTGCTGCTGTTTCAAACTCAGACTGTGACAAGTGACAACTAGGCTGACGCGAGAGAGAGACCATCGATGTTGTGAACTAGCACCCCACATCATTGAGGTCAACAAGTTGTGAAAACAAGAAGCCAACGCTGTGGCGGAGGGGATTTGAAAGCTGGTTCCCTAATCGGATCTGTCGTGATGATCAGCTCGTAGAAGAGAACAGCGTGGGAGCTGCCCTTCAAACCCGACTCATACCGCCTACAAACATAGCCCAAAGTGTTTTGTCAGGGCAACCGACAACCACCAAGGAAGGATTATTTTAGAGCAACGGCCCTAGAAACAATAACCACAAAGTACAAACATGAATTTCACAAACACTTCATGGAAAAGAACCAAGATCTACGACAAAAGAAAATGAGCAAAGGTTGGCAAATTAAAAGAATATGATCATATAAAATAATAAGCTCACACCACTAGAACTCCAAAGTATTAAAGAACAAGTAGCAGATAAGCTCGCTCAAGAGGATCACACGCCACAACACTCCCTTGAAAGAACTCAATCATCATTAAATCAGAACAGACCACAAGAGACTGCACAAACTATCACTACACCACTGCAAACAGTTTCCTCCACGATTAAATAGAACTGGTCCAAGACAAGAAAGAGACGAATCTCTTCAAATGGAGAGGAATTAACCCCACGTCGAAACCAAGGCTACCAAAACTCAGAGTAAAGGAAACAACCACACAAACCATTAACACAATTAATGAAATCATATCAAACACATATCTAAATGAAAACTCAAATCTGGAAGAGATTCACCTTCTTGTGTATGCGTGTGCCACCACAAATATCACACTAAATGGCCAAAAGTGTCTAGTTCTGAGAACTATAGAACAAAACATAGCAGAAAACCTAGATGGCAGATTTGACTAGAGAAAAGGATAAATGACATTAAGAGGGATATAGGTCGTATAACACAATATCTCTAAGGAAATCAAGGAAAGAAAATCCTTAAACTTCAAACAATACTGTACCAATAACAACTTTATTTGATACAATGAAACAAAAGCTTGCGGTTATGCAGCCAGACTCAAACTATATACGCAGTCTAACAGTAGAAAACTCCAAAACAAAGCTTTTAAAAATAGAGAAAGAGTTTTTTATTAAAACATTCCAACAAAAGATGAAGCAAACACAACACATCAACATCAAACGAGGTATCTTCAAAGGTGATGCATTAAGTGCGCTGTGGTTCTGCCTCTGCTTAAATCCATGATCTAATATCCTGAATGACACTACGTACGGATTTCAAATCAAATATCTAAAGACAACAACGCACACCATAAAACGACTTCTCAGGCTAGTGGATAAGTTCTTTGGAGACATCAAGATGGAGTTTGGCATGGATAAGTGTAAGATACTACATTTGGAACAAGGCAAGTGGTTATGTGAGAAAGTGCAACAGACACTTAACAACGAATCCTTCCAACAACTTGATCACAATGTCTATAAATACCTTGGTTTTAACAAAGCACTAGAATAGATCAGACCATTATCAAAATACACCTGACTTCTGAATACAAAAAAAGATTAGACCAACTTTTCAAGACAAAACTCAACTACAAAAACCTCTTCAAAGCTATCAACTCGTATGCTATCCCATTCTAACATACTTTTTTGGCATAATCAAATGGTCATTTACCAATCTAGATAATTTAAACATCATGACAACAGTTAAACTCACAGGCAGTAGAATGCTGCACCCTAACTTATGCCAAGAGAGAATCAACATTAAAAGAGAGGAAGAAGGAAGAGGGATGATCGATCTACACCAACTATACAACAGTCAAATAAACACAGTGAGAACATACTTCAGAACTAAGGAGCGTCCCTTACACAAAGCAATAGTGACAGCCGACAAGGACTACACACCACTCAACCTACTAACCAAACTGCAAAAGATATAGAAGGTAAAGACGCTGGAAGAGAAGAAATTAATGTGGTCATCAAAAGCACTGCATGGCAAGCATTACAATCAAGCCAATAACATGCACATCAACAAACATCTATCCTACAGACTTCTTGAAACTGGACAACTATTTTCAAAAACAGAGTGCTTTATTCTTGCCGTTCAGGACCAGGTCATTGCAACTAAGAATTATAGAAAATACATTCTGAAGGACACGATAATAGTGGATGATAAATGCAGAATGCAATATCCTAAAACAATAGACCACTGTTACACACACTGCACGCAGACATAAATCCATACTACAAATAACAGTCAGTACTGGAAATGGAAGTTGGCAACTGTACTGGGATCTCACCATCCACACCATCATGCACAATAGACCAGATATAACGCTAATTAATAAAAAACAACATGTAACTTATATAATATACATTGCAATTTCCTCAGATAGTAACATAGATCTCAAACATACAGAGAAGAAACTAAATACCAACCCTTAGGCATCGAACTCAAAAGAATCTGGAAACAAAATGCGGTGCACATCATTCCATTTATTATGTCGGTCACTGGAATCACACCACACACTTTCACGGAATACCTAACTGACAATACCTAACAAGCGCAGAAAGCCACCATACTTCATACTTGCAACATCACAAGGTCGTTTCTCAACCAGAGATGAAAATCATGTAGACTTGGCACAAAGCCCGTTTACTTGGATTATAACAAGCAGGTACAGCCAAAGAACAATTCCCATAATAATAATAATATTAGAGATAATCAAATAAGCCTGCTTAAAAATATTTCAATGACAAAAGTAATAGCTCACCTCTACACACTTAACTGTAAGCCAAGCAGATAAGAACTACAGTCCTCTCAACTTAGCTAGTCAGGCAGAACACAGGAGCAGCACACCCAGAAACGTAGCATTAAAGCTGGAAGAATGGCGAAATAAACCTCTGCATGGGAAACACCCCGATTTAACTTGAGCCTCAGTAATGTCAGTACAAGAAAATGCGGTCAAACGCTTGGTTCAGACATGGACAGCTTTTCCCAAAAACAGAGCTTTATGATCGCAATTCAAGATCAGGTTGTGGCAACGAAAAACTACTTATAGTACATTGTAAAAGATTCTCTTGTGATCGGAGGACAAATGCCGAAAGCGTGGGCGGAGAAACTATCCATCACGTAACATCCGCTTGCAGCAGTCTCGCGCAAAACAACTACCTTCGCCGGCATAATCAAGTAACAAAGTATAGTACATCAACATCTCTGCACCAATCTGAAATTAAAAGAAGAAGAAACAGTAGCATACTATAAATATGAGTCACCACCAGTTCTTGAATCCCCTGCACACACGCTGTACTATCATCGATCCATCTGATAGAACCATCCCTAACAACAGACCGGACAGCGTCCATGGCACAGCAAGGTAAATAAGACAGCTTACTTGATTTATGTGGCTATACCAAATACTCACAATTTAGATAGCACAAAAACAAAAAAGAAGCAAAGTATCAAGAGCTGAGCGATGAGGTAATGATAGTGCCAATAGTTCTATCTACAACAACAAGGGTTATACCAAAAGATCTGCACTGAAGCCTGAAAACGCTGAACATCAAGAACAACAGACATATTCTCTTACAAAAAGCTGTCATACTGAATACAACACGCATTGTGCAAAAATTTGTACACCGGAATGCTGGGCAACAGCCCGCACCCCATCGAAAACAACGGCGTTAGACCGAGAAAAATAAATCAACAAAATAATAATAATAGATTGGGCTCTTAGGAGGTCTGCATGTTATAGGTGCGGGCTTAGCGAACTCTGTCGTATAAATTCCCTTAGTCTGATATTACCGGCATTAAGTTGCCGGTACGGCAGGGCTCTATCAAACTGGACCGTTGTCACCCTGTAAGTTGGTAGTAGCTCAAAAATGCAATTATGGACACAAACCGTGTTAATACCTCGGATGCGTCAGAGGGTATGGTTACCTCTAACGCGGGTTGTCAGCCCAATGTTGACGAACATGGCGATAATATGGACGTGGATGTGGGTCTACTTAAAAACGCACGCTATATTATGAATCAAGGAAAGGTAGTAACTCCCGGTTCTTGATCGTAAAGAAGAAGAAAGAGAGTCCCTTTCTAATACAGAAGTCCCTTCCTAATACAGAAAACTTTGTATGGATTAATAAGATGCAGCGCTAACAAGTTTGTGGATGTGGTAAAGCTTCTCATGAAAGAAAACCCTGTGATAAACCGATTAAATGTATAAACTTCTGTAACAAAGAGCACTTTAGTCTTTCACGTGACTGTCCGGTGTGATGATCGTTCAGGAAATAAAATTAAAAAAATATACCATATTACGAAGCAAAAAGAAAGTAGTCACTGTCAAGCCGTCGCCAAACGTTTCATATGCTGTGCTACGTCTACACCAATGAAGGTCGATACACAATCATTGATAAAGGAATTAATACCATCATTGGTTGAAGCACTTGAGTGATGTATTGTAGTTAAAGAACCTGTTAGATCCAGTGCACGTGTCACGGATAGATACAGAAACTCTCCTGACAAACCAAGATCGGAGATTCCTCAGATAATTTTAAGACAATTTAACCCAATTCACCTAGTCCGAAAATGCTTCCTAAGGGAGCTAGAGCTCTTTAAAGAAGCGCGAACTGACAACAATTTGACAATAAAAACGGACGCCTATGACCGGTACTAAAATTCAAAATTGATGGAATCGATTCATCTCTGAAGGCTAAATAAGCATACCAGTTTTTGTTTTTCTAAGTAGAAGTGTTTTGGAGGTATTTAAAAAAACTATTTACAAGGCGCCATCTTCAAGAGCTCTAGCTTCCTTAGGAAGCATTTTTGGAATAAGTGAATTGGGTTAAATTGTCTTAAAATTATCTGAGGAATCTTCGGTTTTGGTTTGTCAGGAGAGATTCTGGACAACCCTGTAGATACCCGAGTTTCTGCAACGAGACGTTTTGTGACGGTAATATTTTGCATGCTCCGTTTACGCGGGCTTTTTGTTGTGTCGACTTACGATAGACGGCGCCCCACTCATTGCTCCCTCTATTGCGTGTGTGTTAGCGCGCAGCAGATTTCAGATCACTTTCTTCCGGTAACTGTTGGTGGTCGAACTGGCCTGATATTTGCTGTTATGGCTGTCATCATGGGGTAATTATTCCTGAAATTTCATTACCATCGGTGCTAACCGACATTTTCTTCCTAGCCGTTGATGGTATAACAGACCTCGGGAAGCACTTCAGACGGATATTTTTGTCCGATATTCACGTTCGGTCACCGTAAGTTTTTCTTCACCACGAGTAGGAGCTTATCGTAACACATGTTCGTTCTTCTTCTTCTTTGTAGACGACTTTGGGGGCCTCCGGACTACCCTTTCGTCTTACTCTCCGTCTCTATGTCTACGTACAACGTCTCATAAATAATCCTGGTGATGCTGTAACATTCACGTCTGGTGGAGAGCAACGTGCCGCGTCTTATCGCACCCGCCGTTGTGAAGCGGGCCGGTTCAAAATACACCCGTTCGCCTACCTGTCGGGAACCTCTCGTCAGCGACGCTACACGAGCTATTAATATAACCAGGTATTTGTGCACGTTTTGAGTAATCAAAAGAAAATAACCTAACTTGAATTTAGTCGCAAATTTTACTTGTACTCGAAATAAGTTACACGCCTAACGCGGAGCGCTTACGTTATTAATTTTATAATCTTTGCTGTTATTGTTTTGTGTGTAAAATAAATATTCTGGCTTTGGTCACGTAGCTGTTTAATGTTTACTTTAGAGATTGCACACGAAGTAGAGTTTCTGTCGTGCTCTCCTTACGACTACCGTTAATTCGACAGTGGCGCCCAAATGCGATTCCCTTCGGGGTTCGTATTAAACATAAAAAAAAAGAATATAAGTTAAGTAGACGCCGTACCACCACTAACTGTCTTTTTTCTCTGACCCGCGACGCTTTCCGACGATCACCCTAGCTGTGGTATATCTATGTTAGCGGGGAGGCGGATGGTATTAACTTTATTATTATTATTATTTTTTCCACCTGTTTATCTAAACTAAAATTTACAAGTGCGTTGTACTACATTTGTTGTGTGTTTTTCTCTTTTTTTTTTTAACGTAATACGTTGAAAAGATGTTCGGCAGGTGATTAAAAAAAGCAGTGTAGTTTCTGAACATACCCAAAGAGCAAAACAAAGGGAGACTTCTCTATCTCCTCCGCATAACATCCGTTACCTCTATAGATGAAGAGGCTGTAGAGAAAGCTAAATCGCAAAGGGGAAACAAAAGAAATGGTAGCCTACAGAAAAACCTAGAGGTTTGTGGCACGAATCTCACGGTTGTCCCAAATCAAGTGATAACGATTAGAGGCTGTAATATTTATCTGTGATACTTACCTGTGATATTTTTAGATATATTTATTTATTTAATATTCGTCTAATACTTGTTATTTTGACAATTATTTATTAAATGTTTTTACATACCTACCACAAATCAAAAGAAACAAAATTCACGAGCATTTAACAAAATAATACATTTGAATTATAAGAGAATGTGTCCATAACTACTGTTATACAGGGTGTCCCACCAGGAACGCCATCGATAGATTATAGAAAAACTGTACATGGGAAAAATTTAAAAAATTTGGTAGTATACTAACATCGACGGGGGCAGTTCCGCTACGAAATATTTTCAAGATGGTTACACTTCCGGTTATACCGGAAGTAGGTGTCAAGTTGCATATTTTAAATGCGAACATCCTATATATTATTCTATTTTTTGATTTTGCACAAAATTGTAGACACATTTTGTGTATAATGTCCTATACCTAAGTCTAACTGTTTTGAACTTGATTGTTTTCCTAACGCCATCACGGCCAACTAAGGAATAACCATTCATATTAAAAGAAATACAATAGCATTTGTGCAACAAAAACAAAGTTAAATTGCCAATATTTCGAAAACCATGATTTTTGAATAGACAACCTTGTACAAAGTCAACCTTATTTTGATGTTAAATAAAACAAAGCTATAAAAACATGGTGCTTGCATTTAAAAAAAATGACTTTTGACGTGCTTTTGAATTAAATTTTAATTTTGTTTGGTCGCTCTGTATTAATTTATTATCAAAATATCGACATAGCCCACTAAAATAGGTCCCCTGTTGTCTAGAATTGTGGCAAAATTCAAAAAATAGAATAATATATAGGGTGTTCTATTTAAAATAAGCAAAGTTGACACATTTTTTCCGGTATAACCGGAAGTGCCACCATCTTGAAAATATTTTAGCGGAACTGCCCCCGTCGATGTTAGTATACTACCAATTTTTCAAATTTTTCCCATGTACAGTTTTTCTATAATCTATCGATGGCGTTCCCGGTGGGACACCCTGTATAAAAATGTTGTTGCAAAAACACCAACCAATGTTGTATATGTTTATAAGAAACTTAATTGAGTTCTGGACAACTATACTCTCTCAGAGAGTATGCAGTAGTTAAGAGCGAGATTGTGAAGTCAATGAATGGGCAAGCGGAGGGGTTGCTATCCTCGTAAAAATGGGGTTAGGTTTCGAGAGATAGCATTAAATACAGCACTTCAAGCTGTCGCCGTTGAACTGATCCTACCAGTTAAGATGGGAAATCACAGATATCCAACAAGTCATTCGACAACTCCCTGTCCCTTTCATATTACTAGGTGATCTTAACGCTCACAACACACTGTGGGGGTTATATACACCACACATAAAAAAACTTAACATTACTGATCTGCACCTCTTCAACATAACAATAAATAAATGAATTTTTGTTAATTTACTGTTATCAAAAGATTTTATATACCAAAGTTTGAGTGGAGAGAGCAGGAACTACCTCAGAGTGGAAACTGAACTCCGCCTTGAATTTTAATTAATTTTTTTCCTTTCCTTTTCCTGTAATATCTATAGTATATGTTAATTAATTTTTTAAATAAAGCCATTTTATTATTATTATTATTATTATTCAAGAACCGATGATAAAGGTCGTATCTTGCAAGACTGGCTAGAAAGGGATGAAGTAAGTGCTACTTCATAGCTGCTCTACGACACACTTTAATGAGAAATCAACTTCTCTGTCATTGACCTTACCATGACATCGTGCTCACTGGCAGCACCTTTGAAGTAGTAGGTTGAAAGATGACTTACACAACAGTGACCACTTTCCAATTATCATAAGAAACCGACAAGCCTAACACGGTAACATATGTCCAATGCAAGATGGAAAACTGAGAAGGTGGACTGGAACGGTTTTCGGGAAAGTTGATTGCCTCAGAATCTGCAGAGTCTATAACATATAACTCAGGCAATTATAAAGCTGCAGATAAAAAGCATACCAAAAACTGGTTCAGATAAACGAGCTATACCCACAGTGGTGTCCGCAGGTTGAACACGCAATTTTAATTTAAGTCTTGGTCTAATATATTATTCCTAGATATTTTATTATATTTATACACCTATATTACAACTAGATTGTGCATAGACACTTGTAGACTATAGGCCCGTTAAAATTATTTTCCACTCTTAGACTAAAGTTTATGTATTTTGTTTTATCGGTACTTAACAACATTTGATTTTTATTAAACCACCATTTGAGTGCTTTTAAATCAACATTCATAGAATTACAATAATTCATTTTTTCTGATTCTATGTGTATAATTAGTATTAGGAGGTAAAGAAGCGCAATTTTTGCAAATCATAAGAATTTGTACGTTTATAAGCTAGTGTCGTTTAAATTCAAGTCTAAAGCCCGTTGTTGTTTCAAATTTTTGTCCAATGTTTGACTAACACAAGGGGTCAGTTTCTTCAAAGGTCAGTCAAAACATGTACCCTTTCATTGCGATGGCACACCTTAAAATTGTACTGCTATAACCGCAAAATCCAACAAGGTAACCAGCCAGTCGGTCCTTTTAGATAGGGCAACCAAAACCGTACACAATGGGCGTAGTTTTTCTAGTGCAAAAATGACCGCTAAAAATTCATGCTCGGTTGTCAAATACTTTTTTCAGCAGCACTTAAAACGACTGAGATAATAAATTATAGGTTGCGCAGGCAGGATGCAGTGGTATGCACAGATTATGTATTGGACACACGACATTAACACATCAGCATCTGTTGAAAAGAGATCTGCTCTTTATACCAACTGTGTAGGGTAAATTTTACCGTTACACATATTTAACGTGGACTATCCTGTAAGTGAGCTGAAAAACTAATAACCCTAGCAGTTGATTGCTTTATTTAAAACTACATTTAAGAACCACGTACGTAAAAATATCCACAACCTTCTATTTTCTTAATTCTATCGATACGTTAAATCCTTCAACGGGTCTTAGCATAAATTCCATTTTTAAACCAATATCTTCTATTCGTTTGTATTTGGACAAAAAACTTGTATTTCCTAACAACGCTTGCAATTATAGATTTCATAGCCATGTAAGCGTATTTAGAACCGACACAATTACGTAACCCGCCCGGAAAACGGCAACCACGAGTAAGGATGTCGTTTTCCAACTTCTTCTGCAAGAAATCGATCTGGATCAAACTTGAAGGTTCTGGATAAATGGAAGGGTTCCAGTGCAACCCAATTATGCTCAATAACACTGAACTTCCAGCTGGCAGGATGCATTTTTCTGCAATCAAATCGTTAATAATAATTAAATTTTTAAAATACTGTATACCTAATTTAATGTCTTTGCTAACAGAGCGTCCTATAATTGAACCTGGCGGAAACAGTCTTAAGGTTTCACGAATTACTCTTTCCATGTAAAAAATTTATTAAGATCGGTGTATTCAACTGATCGGCTTGGGCCAAGCACGTCAATGACTTCTCGATAAACCTTTTCCTACAGGTTAAAAACTAAAGAAATAAAGTTAACAATAAATGGGTTATACTTTGATCTCTAAATTCATTCCAAGAATGATGAACAAGTAGCTGATCAATGACGCATAGGTTTCAGTGCCCTAAAAGCAAAATATACGAACTCGTTTCCTCAAAATGTAGTTAACGTACACCAATCATAAAGTCGCAACTTCTTCTCGCAGTTCTTGGTCGCTCAACATTGTACCGTTTTCAGATAGTTCGATTAGCAATTGGAGGAAACTTTTTCCTTCGCAGAATTCTACAACAACAAAATTAATCTTCTGTATTTATGCAACAACAATTTGGTTACCTTGTTTCTTTGTGCATTGGGCCCGGTACTCTTCCCGCTTTTGACGCACCACCTGCGAAAAGTACTGCGTACCTCCATGTTACAACTTTTTTGAAACTTACTTTATCTATAAAAGCATTCATTTTACGTATGGATTTATAGTATACTGCCGAATAGGATGATAAACTAAAATAAAATCCGAATGGTACCAAATATTCACCATACGCTTGAAGCAAATGTCCATCGCTCTAAAACTTAAATTAGCAAATTGACGCATTATGCAATTAATTACGTTGCGTACTTGGTCGCCCAATCTATATATTCTGTGTTGGTAGTTTGGGCGTTTACCGATAAACCCATAACAGTTTCTAAAACCATATTTCAGCTGAGTTTTGGAAAATCTGCACTTACCGCATAGGTTGTCTAAAGCACAGTTGCTGACGTATCGAAAAACGTCAAATTCGCCATTTCCTACTTCTTTTAGTAATTGGTCAATGAGTACGTCTGAATGTTTGCCAAACACTGTAACATAATTGTTTAGAATATTTTGACTTAACGTCGGCATAATAATCTTTTTGTGGCGTTTCCACTTAGAGGGAGTAGCTACAAATAAACCTTCGCCCATAAAGGTTTTAACAAACTTATACGCATCTCCTTTGGCAAGCGCATTGGGACTGTTCATTACGATGTCTAAATCTTTAGGCTCGGAAATTATAAACATCAATTTTGGTCCAAACCAAATGGGCACCGGAGACTCATACTGTCTCGTCAACAAGTTAATCTTTTCTAAACTTTCTGAAATTGTTTTTGAATCAATACTTGTTATAATATAGGAGCACATACTTACTGGAAGTGGAACCAACAAAGATCAATGCGTTTCCAAAAAAGGAAGAGATAAGGGACCTGATCTTTTCCATGCAGCTAAGTACAGGTGACGTTTTTTCCAATGGTACCTAAGATACCACATCACGAGCATGCTAAAAAATAAAACCCATAGAACGTTTAATAAGTTTCGGATAAGCACCAATCCATCTTGCACCATTGTTGCTTAATCACCATAATAGACAAAATTGTCTCAATTTAAATAAAAATAACAATAAGATTCATATTAATTAAATGTTAATTATAATGTGAATAAATTAATAAAATTACTGCTATTTTTTAAAATAAATTACATTGAAATTCAAAATTAATTGTAAAATTTATTAAATATTTGTTTCAAAACATTACAATAATAACCTTTTTTTATTCCATGTGTATAATTAGTGTTAGCAAAACGAAGGCCAAAAAACAAAATTTTTGCAAATCATAAGAATTTGTATGTTTATGAGCTAGTGTTGTTTAAATTTGAGTCTAAAGTCCATCGTTGCTTGAAATTTTGTTCCAATGTTTTGCTGACACGAGTGGTCAGTTTTTCTAAGGTCCGTTAAAACATGTACCCTGTAAACAGTGGGCGTAGTTTTCTACTGCAAAAATGATCCCCAAAAATTCGTGCTCGGTTGTCAAATACTTTTTCAGCAGCACTCAAAAACAACTGAGATAATAAATCATATGTTTTTCGTCATAATCCTTCTTTGATAGAACAGCGCTTAATTTAAATGCTGAGGCATTGAAAATTTGTACAACATAGTAGAGAAGCGGAAACAAGATAATTTTAATTCTCTGAAAAACTTCTTCAAACTACTTTACCATTTCCAAAATTTGTTTTCGTGCAACAATGACGTTAAGGGAGCAATTAATGAGGCAAAATCAGATATAAATCGGTGATGTCAAAAAGAATTGAACAAAAAATAGGGCAACTGAAGAAAAAGGAACAAACAACGAATATTTGGAAAGAATCATAAGGGATAAAAACTAAACAAGACACACTGAGTGAAAAATGAGAGATAAGGAAACAAATAAAAAGCTTGCAAATAAATCTAAATGATTAAAAGAACAAGCTTGGGGAAAAAGAAAGAAAATATGGAGAAAAAAGAAGAGAAAAAATATTGTAGTTCAAGGACTAGACGTAAAAGGTGGGAAGGAGAGATGCAAAAACAAGTAAAAAATATGATACAGAAAGAGATAAGAATGGAAGCAAAGTTTGAAGAGACAATCGAGATAGGAAGAGGCGTAATTTTAATAAAAATGAAAACCATGTTAGACAAATTAAAGATAATGAAGAAAAAGAAGATGATGGAAGGTAATGGAGTTTACATAGAGGCACTCAAGTGAAAATGCAAAAGAAATAGACAAGAAAAGCAAGATAGTGAAGGTAGGATACAAAAAATGTGGGTAGAAGAGGAAAAATAAAAATGGTCGGAGAAAGAGAAAATGGGGAAGTGGATGACAAAAAATAAAAAAAGAAAAAACAAAAAAATTGAAATGGGAGGAAATAAAGTGGAAAAAGGAAAAATATACTATTTTGAAACGTAGCCGGTCTAAAAAAAACAAAGGGAATTTTGAAATAATGTGAAACGATTTAAAATGGTTGGGATGGTAGAAACAAGAATGGGAGGAAGGATAGGGTAAATTTACTTGGCCGATACAATTTACGGGGAGCACTGAGAAGAGGGAAAAGCAAAAGAAAAAATTCTATTAAGTGTCAAAAAGGAATAAAGTTCAGAGGAGAGGAGAGGTAGAAGAAATTAAGGTTGATGAAAACTAATGTAAGAACAGAAGAAAGAAAGAGGTGTTAATAACAATATAGAGAAAAGAAATAGAAACAACAAGAAGAAAAATAAAAAAGCACTTTTAATCCAAGAGTAGGGGAAGAAGAAGAGAAATTTAAGAGTAAAAAGGAGGAATTCTATGGACAAGAAAATAAACGGGTAATGAACAAAATTGTTAGAGTTATGTGAAGAAACCAGATAAACTACAATAAGCGGCAACATTGAGAAGGGGAAAAAGAAAGATCTCACGTTTATAATGAAGAAATCTTTAATAGACAATGTAATAGTGAATGAAAAGTATTTAAAAGACAAGAAAATTTTAAGATACGGGAGAAGGATGAAGCGGATCCCCAAGCGCTGGAATTAAGTATAGTGGAAAAAGAAGAGAAAGATGAAGAAGTGAATAGGAAAGAATGAGTGGAAAAGAAGATATAGAAAAAGATAGTATAAAAGGTATAAGAAAAAATTGAGATAGTAGACGAGAAACTGGAAATAGAGAAAGAAACAGAACAGGAGATAAAAAGGATAAGAAAAGTGAAATAAACCAACTGAATAAAGTAGGAGCAACAGATGAAAAAATATAAAAGAATTAAAAAGTGGAAATGGAAGAAACAATAGAAAAATTACAAATTGCTAAAGCTGGAGGTACTGATGGGGCACAAGGGGAGCAGCGGAGATACATAGGATAGACAATGGGAGACAAAATAAGGACATACAAAAGGATATGAAATGGGAGACGATTACCACACCAATGGAGAGAGATTTTCGTAACGTCTGATTTACGAGAGTAACGTAAAATTTTGCGGTAAAATTGGGGAAAACATTGACGAAAATCTTTAAACTTTTGAATCTAGCTATTAATTAATCAATTGAAGATCATCCTCGACCGGGAAGGTCTTCGAGCTCAACTGATGACAATCACATCTAGTAAATCAAAGATCTCGTACGTGCAAACCGTCGTCTCTGACTATCAGAAAACTTGCAGAAGATGTAGAAATATCCACTGGGCCATGTCAGAAAAATTAAACACGCACCAAATTGCAGCAAAGTTTGACCCTCGTTTGATGACCAAAGCATAAAAGGAACATTGAAATCCTTGGAAAGGCCGACGATAATAAAACATTCATTAAAAGAATCATCACGGAGGACGAGATTGGGTTTATGGATACAATATTGAGACAAAAGTTTAGTTATTACAGTGGATTGGCAAAGGATCACCACGCCCAAAAAAGCTTGTGGATCTCCTGTCAAAGTGATAATTTTTTCGATTTCAACGAAATTCTTTGTCTCATGGTCAAACAGTCAACCGTCAGTAGTACAAAGGAAAAACTTGCTCAAAAAATTTGAAAGAAGAGGCCACAGTTGTGGCGAGACAACTAATGGTTTCTTCACCATGACAATGCGCATGCCCACTCTTCTTTGTTCAACCACCAGCTTCCCTACTTTTCAGACTACCCCCTTGCAACTTATTCTTATTTCTAAAATTAAAATCAGTGCTAAAAAGACGCTGTTTCGACCTTGTTGATGACATCAAGAACACTTCGTCACAGGCATTGAAGGATATTCTAAAAGAAGATTTACAAAACTTTCTTAGATAACACCCGGTGAGAGGAATAGTAGAAGAAAGAAAAAGTATAGATATTAGGGTATGCAGACGACATAGTAGCAAAAAGTGAAGAAGGGAGAAAGGGGTAATAAAAATAGTAAAAATACTTCGAAAAAAGTTAGAGGCAAACGTGGGTAAAACAAAGATTATGGAATTTAAAAAAAAGAAGAAAGATAAAAGTAACAAGAAGTTGGCGAGAGGCAGAAATATACAAATTCATGCATTGAGGATATATCTTAAACTACGACAATGAGGATAGAGAACAAACGAGGAAATTGACAAGGAAAGGAAATAAGATAATTAGACAAGTGTTGGAAATAGGAGAGAGAATATTCAAAAATGTCTGGAAAGAAGACGGTAGTTACTTGAGAAGTACAAGGAATGAAAACGAAAAAACTAGTAAAAAGAAGAGATAAGAATACAAACAGAAAAAGAGCGGTGAGGTATGAGGATAAGCTGAAGAAATGCAAATGTTGGAAAGAGATAGAAGCTCGAAAAATAGAAAATGAAGAAAGTGAAAGAAGATTATACTATGAAGAAAATTGAGGAGAGAAGGAAGAAGCATAGAAACAGAGATAGTGCGAAAACATTACTCAAAATTTCACAAAGTTGTACTCAAAGCTTAAGTTTTATTTTCAGATGAGTGTGGGACATCTCTTGCACCTGACGCGTTCTGTATCTCTAAAACTCTTCTTCGATTACTTGCAGAAAGCTTTGCCGGTTAAGTTAAAAGGCATTCATGTATTTAACTCTCCGTCGTTCCTGAATCAGATTTTAGCATAAGTACGCCTTTTATGCAAAAGAAATTTTGAAAAAGTTGAGTAGTCTTTTGATGCTGTATTACCTCACTGTTTCTATTGCAGATTTGTTTTCATACTAAAGAAATCGATTGGGAGAATTTTTATAAAGTACATGCCTCTAAAAAATTGTTATGCAAAGACTACGGAGGAGATTTTCAGTGGTGCAGTGAGATGAAAAAGCAGACTGTCAAAAAATTTGCTGAACTGGAAAAATATTTTGAAATGGAGGAAAAGTTGCGACGCAATTAGTGTATACAACAGTAAATAAATGTTGTTGTAACATTGACTTTTTTATTCTCAACGAATGAGGTTGGTAATAGTGTGACGTAACTGAGGTACCAACCTACATAGTTGTAAAAACAAAATAATTGTTGTTTAATTAATTTTAGACAGTAAAAAGAGGTAACAGAGTTAAAAAGAAGAATAAGAACAAATGAGAAAAGTAACAACGATTCTGCGAAAGTGTTTTAAACTCAGAAAGGCAAAGCCAGAGTGGATCTAAAATACATGAGCAAAGATATTTGTACTCTCAAATACTATTTTCTAGACGATCTTCAAGATATAATCTTACCTTTAAAGTAACCCGTTTTAATGTTCTTGTAATATTCAGAAAGACCCATTTGAACTACTCGTCATTGTTTTATCTTGTTGTGGCATAGCTTATGCAACTTTATCTACAAATCTTTTATTACACCATAGTGGTGTTTTTACATTAAACGCATTCTAAAAGATAATAGCGATACCGCGCCCCTTTACATTCTTAACAAGGATTAGGTATACCTAAGTACTATTTAGTGGTTCTCAAAGTTTGCAAAACGAAGTGGGACTGTGGTCTTTATTAAAAACAAAATATTATTTACTTTAACCTTAACTTGAAATTCACCACCCCCGTCTCAATTTGTTTCATTCGAACAACAAAACTAACAAACAAAAAAAACGCATCGACGTCCTATATTAATTAGGCTTATTCTTAAATGCGCACCACGCACAATATACGAGAATTCTCTGAAGTAAACATTTAATTCACTTACAGATGATTTGTTTTCTTCTGATGAATCCAACACTTCGTTAATCGTTACACTTAATTTCTTTAAAGAAACCGTTTATTACGCCGAATTAACCAAAACATGCCGTGAACGGAATTGCATTTCTATAATTAGTTTGCAGGTATAAGTGTTCCTTGCACGGTATCATAAACATCACTTTAATTCTCGCATACGATTCACTTTGATGATTAGTACGTACGCGAGGAGCTTTACGTACACTGCTTAATATTTAGCGATTGTTAAAAAAAATAACAAGTATGCAGTACTTAACAAACTGAAAAACACTAGTTTTGAAATTGCTCACCGACTCTAGACCAACTTACAGATTGATTTCTTTAATATAAACATACAAACTCCGGGTAGGTTTCTTTTTACCCTTAATTTCTACATAAACAAAAAAACCCTACAAAAAAAATTAACATGTTAACAGTTCTCATAATTTAATAAAGAGTTCATTGAGTTTCTAAAAACAAGCGGCAAAGACTTCTACGAGAACTTTTGATAAAAACTATGGAATAATCAATTTTTCAAGCTTAATTGAGAGCACGACGGATTTAAAAATATCAATGGACAAAAGAAATAAATATTGCAATGACGTGGAAACAAAACCATATATGCTTTTTAACGCAAACTAAATATACTTACAATACAGTACAACCCACTTAAAACAAATACTTCAATAAAACCAAAATAATTTACGCATAAAAAAATTATTTTCATCAACCAGAAGTAACATCGTGATGTAGGTCGTTTTTTCGGATATACCAGGGGCGTTCAAGCTTTGTTAGATGCTGATTGAATGTGATAATCATATGTGAGGCGTTGGTCTAGGATAACGCCAAAGTATTTGGTCCATAAAATCAAAGTATCAAAGATAGTTAGTGGGCTATTGTGACGGTGCTTGAGTTTAAGGAAAAAAAATTTGGCGGTACTTTTGTCCGCGTTAACTAAAATAAGGAAGTCAGTAACCCAGCATTATAGGGCATCGAGTGCGAATAGTAGGTATTAAGTTAAGTGTTTCATTTCCAGGAACGTATATAGGGCTAGTTCACTGCGTGTCGTGGATGTAAATGTTAAATAATGTAGGTGAGAAGACGGAACCTTGCGGAACTCCGGCGGTAAGTTAGCAAGCTGAGGATTTTACGTTGTTTAGCTTGAGAAGTAGAAAATTCTGCTACGGCGCCATGGTGCTTAGCCATGAATTGGTAGCAGTATTCGACTACTCGTATAAGTTGTCGGGTTGTGTAATGGTTTGGTCTAAAACCAAATTGTTTAACAGGAAGGTGTTTTGAGGTCTAGGTGTAGTGGTTGAGTTCTGGTAGAATGTGGTGACTTGGTCGATGTTGTGACGGATGACTATGACAAGCAATGTGATCAATTTGGTTTGTTGAAGTTGGAGTGTGAGAGGTGCTCGAAGTAGATAACTGAATTGTAATTAAAACTGAGTTTGGCAAGAGCCTAAACTGTTTAGTAATTAAAGAATTTATTGGGCAATAGCGATGTCTAGATATCGGGAGGAAAATGGAATAAAAATTTTGTTGGATAGGAGCGAGTGCATCTTGGTAAGTGGATAGGATTCGTCCGTTAGGTGAGAATTATTATCAGGAAAGAGTTTGTTTGTCCACGTCGGCGTTGGTTAAGTGATAATTGTTTGTAAGAAGCAGTCACCTTTATCTTGCGGGATGCTGTGTCTATGATGATTAAAGTGGTTTCAAGTGATCGATGGAGGATTGGGAACGAGGTAGTGCATAAGGGATTGTTTTCGTACAGTTGTTGTTACAATTCCAGGTAGCTACGGTGAAGTGAGAAGAGATAAAACGATATACCTGCCGTGTTGGTTGTTTACAAGGTTATAGACAGTAATTGGTGAGGAAAGAGGACGTAAGCGTAGGGTAGACAGGCAGGAGTTTTGGGAGTCCTGCTTTGTTATAATTGTGGTCCCCCACATTAGTACATTTATTGGGTTGGTGATGGAATTAGTTGCATTCATAGGACGGGTGCTATTTGGAATGTCCGTGGAATTGACGTTTGAAGCATTGATGGGATTTGCTTTCGGAAAGTAGAAGTTTGACATCAATACCGTAAACTGTTGAGGTTGACATTCTCTATGTGCATCCGTAAACTGCTACCAAAAACTTATTCTCAGCGTAGCTGATTTGCTGAAGGAGGTAAGGTTTTAGTGCGAAATGAAGCCACTGTTGAGATATGGAGGTATTATTTATGTAGATGCTATTAATTGTTATCTTTCCCAATCCATACTGTGCTGACATGGTACCACAATCACTCACTGTCTTCCTCCAATCTATATTGTGCTGAAATGGTATCACAACCACTTACTGTGAGGAAGAAATTTATGTTTTTGGAGGGATAAGTAGCTTGCCAATTAGAGGTGTTACGGTTTGATTTCTCCAAATTTAGGACGTATGTCGTGAGCTGTCTTAAAACGTGTGTTGCGAGTAGTATGGTGCGACGAAAGTAGTATTTGGTGCGCATGTTGCTAATTATCTATTGGCGGAGAGAAAAATACGACCGGATTTTGAAAACGTACAGCGGACATTTTCTCTTTCGTTTGATGCACGCGGGTGTCTTTACCATTTTCCCTGAAGTGAAATTTTCACCAAAAACTATTTAATGTGGGTTTCACGAATTCCAATACAAATTGGCGTTTACCTTTGATCTGCATATGCTTTTAGCACGTTGTGTTTGACATGATGTGCGCATTGTGTATTGTACTTTTAAGGGTGCTAGAAGTGGCTAATTAAGAACCTTCCCTATAAATGAAGGACAGCACCACGGTTTCCCATTAACTAAACTGCAGGCCACCGGGGAGTCAATCACCTTCTGTTCTGCTCCGCACATCTTCCCTAAGAGGAATCACTGGGTTTATCTAACTTCCCCGAACTGTCGATACTGTCGCTAGCAGAATATCTTCATTCTCGGAACTACACTCGACGATTACAGCTAAGTTTTAGTATTTAAGCCACTTATTCATAATAATAATGCGTATGAAGCTCAAGTACATATGACATAAAATGGCTCGATAGGTAATATTTGAGTAACTCAGCTCAATAAGGGCTAGGGCGCACTTATTTATAGAGGTTGTCAAGGACACAAAAGGTCTTTTGAGTTTGCGGGAGGTACTTACCCTTTAATTCTAGTTTAGATTTAGTGTAAATCGCCGTGTGTAAAGTGATATGTGTACGCAGAGCCTTAATAGCGCCAATTCTCAATTTGAATAATAATTTTAACTAGAGCGTAACTAAAGCTTACCTGAAATTTGACACATTAATTGCAAGCTTTGTTTATTGTAAGCGAGGCTGCTGCTAACGCACGTAACTATATGCGACAGTCACTCTATTTCTGTCACATTCTCCTAATGTTTTAAGATTTGTTGTACTAAATTGTTTGTCTCTTTCTCTTTGGTTTGTGGTCGCCAAGATTGATTTTCTAAGAGAGAGTTTTCTCGCGCACTTTATCCTCAGTGTAGAGTGATGTACTACCTTTAGATCTTTTTAGATTTTTTCACAGATGGCAGTCAGGATTATCTGCTCCTTTCAAGGTGATGGATCTATTCGGCAAATTCAGCAGTTGCTCAGTCATGTTCAAGAAAATCAACATGTTCAAATATTTTGTATGTAGACGCGAACAACTGAATAGCTCCTCCAACCTACTCTTATTGATGATGGTGCTCATTGCCTCCATACATGACATTAATTAGTGAAATCCACCTAAATCATTTACCAGTACATTATGCGCCTTCCAGAACAATGGCTGGTCAAAAATCACAATGCAAATCTTTGGTTTAACCAATTAACACTGTTCAAAAGCAGATACAATAGAAGTAGATACTGTATTATATTCGCTAGATGGAGCATTGATAAACGGAAGGCATAAGCATTCGTATTTTTCACCACTGGCACTGGTTCTAAGCCATCCATATACGGATGGTGAATTTACACCGTTTTTCATCTAGCCAAAAGCAATGTCATCAGACGAGAATACAACACCTTGTTCACCTCTATTGTATTCAGCGTCAACATGAATTTGGCTATGATTTCTACCATAACGTAGAATGTACCGTGTCTAAAGTGTTAGATTTTATATAAGATGATAAAAGCCCATGGAAAATAGAAAATGCAGGAGATGTTTAGAACCAATTTCTCGAAGACAAACATGGAACAGTTGTCATAATAGAGAATAGAAAGGATTTGGGACGCCAGAGCGAGGCATGTTTCTCGTTTGTTGGTCAAAACAAGATCCTGGAGTAGAAGAAACACGCACTATCAAAGAAGTTGTCAAGTGTGTTGAGCATTTTGGAGTGGATGTCCTCCAAGATTATTTTTCTAGCTGCCTCCACAATTCGACGTCTCCCTTCCATCTTTATCACCAATTCTTAAATGATGATTTGATCTATATTTCGTCTGAAAACGACTTCTCACAGTTTTAGTTACAAATTGAATATAAGATCAGTGAATAGATTGACATACTTCATCTCATCTTAATTCTGAAACGATAATTTGATGAGAAAAATTTTGGAGAATATTATTACTTATAATTGAGGGGTCCAATGCATAAACCAGTTAAGTCCACTTGACCAAAATGTTGAGGAAAGCTAAAAAACGTTTTACATAAAAACCAGTTACGTAATGAAATTTCGTGTTGTTCTGTAGTATATAGGTAGGCTTTAACGTGCGTTTTTGATATAATAATGTTGTTAGCATAAAAACAACTAAATTAATGCAAAAAACAAATGGACTTGACTGGTTCATGCACAGTATTTCGAAATTTTATTGACAATAAAATGAAATGATATAAAATAAAGTTCTGGAAATGAAATCATTTATTATTCTTTTATGATAAAACACAAAAACAATGTTTTAAACTAAATATTCCATTATATATTTAACATATTTTTTACTCATCTTCGCTAAATTCTGATACAGAAGTTGGATCAGCTTCTGGAGCAAACGTCTTGTGGTAATCCTCAATGCTCTTGTAGAACCACTGGTCACACTTGGGAACATAGTTGTTTGCTAGGGTCATGACATGTTCATATTTATTTTTTAAGTTTTCTTTTTCAGGATACAACTGATTTGCATTATTTGGCAATGAAGGACTCTGTAGTTTTTCTTGTTTTGAATTTCGAATGCATTAAAATGGTACATGACACTGATTCACTACATTCAAGTGATATTTTGGCATCCAGTCTTTCATATTTTAAAATACGATACTTGGAAATCGTAAATTTGTTTTTTTACTTGAAGGATTCTTCACAAAGAACTCCTGGAAGTGCTCCTTGAAATTCAGAAACATGTCCTGCGTTACGTTAACAACCTTGAAGTTTCTGCTTGCCTTTTCAATAATTTGAATGTAATCTCTAGGTAAATATAATTTATCATACTTTCGTTTTCTATCTCTATGGCTCCAAAGCTTCTATCGCAAGGTAAGAAACTGTGTCCTGGTTCGGGGTATCTGTGTTGAATGAATCTATATCTTCCTACTGTCATCAAAGTGTAAAAAAATTGCACCAATACATAATTTTTATTTTGCGAGGCGCAGTTATCGGAAAATAAGTATATATCAGTTACTTCTGATTGTAAATAGTTATTCAAAAAGTGTAACAGGATACTAGCAACATCATTTTGACCTTTTGCTCCTATAGTCTCATCATAAACATAAAAGTAGCTTCTTCCAGTGCTGCCTACATGAATACAGAAGTTATAAACCCACAGTTGAATTTTATAGAAAACTTCTCCACTCGAAGATACGGGGAGGGGTAGATTTTGCTGAAAGTCAAACGTTAATACTTCCACATGTGGATTCTGTTTTGCTAAATTTGTTTTGTCCTTGATATTTGCATAGAAAGTTTCGGCCTTTTTAATATGTATTTTTTGTGTGTCCAATGCCTTTTTCTCTTCTTCGGTATCGGCAGCCGCAATTTTAAGGATTAATTTGTCACATTTCTGACAAGTGTCTGATTTTGGCTTTCAAAAGACATTTTAAAATTTTCCATAAAAAACTTTCTAAAATATTCGTATTTTACTACAGGATTGATCTTTTGATTTTGTAGGAATAGCTGATGTTGCTCAGGCTCGTGCTTCTCTAAGTACATTTGATGCATTTTTGATACAGTTAGGTGAGGTGAAAGATAATACTGATGAATGTTATCTTTTCGACTGTAATGTGACTTATATTTTGGATAACAAAGAATATGTTCCCTTATTTTTGCATCCGTTCCTTCTGGCAGTTTGTTGGGTCTGGAGACATGTTTTCCTCTTTTGTCCACAGGAGGAGTTCCATTGCCAGCCAGGTGGTGCTGCAAACGCTCCAGTCTAGATTTTGTAATCCCGTGCAATGAAATAAAAGCTTTTTTGCAAATTTTGCGTTCGGTACCATCAAGTCGAACCTTAAACAATAACACAGAATTATTTAGAAACGCCTTTTAAAATTACTTTAATATTACTACTTAACTACTAAAAAATTACCTTGTAAACAAAAGATGCATTCTTACTAGTTCCAGCACCTGAACGTGGCCTGTGTCTTTCTACCATGGCTCTTTTTATTAGCCCATGCAAATACGCATCCTGTAGGTCTTTAGTGAAAATAGCGTAAAAGTCTTGAAAAATTTTACTACAGTTCTCCTGCCCAAGTTCAGCGAAACACTTCAGTTTGCATAGACAGTTATTACCAAGCTGTTTTCCAGGTTTATGAATACCAGTACTAGTTACGTACGGTAGACCTTTAACACGTTTAGTTTTTTGCACATTTCTCTTCCACAATGCCTTGCGTACAAGCTTCTTTCTTCCAGTATGTGGTACGTTACCAGATGTTTTAGGTGGTTGCACTTCTTCAACGGAATCGCCAAAATCATCTGAAGAACTGCTTGGTAAACGGCGTGTTTTGAGGTTAGAATTTTCACTTTCAGGTAAATAGTCATCATCGCTGTCTGTATGAGTACCTTCATAAGGATCGGGTTCACTAGCACCTTCACTATCCGATAACATATTAAAAATTGGAGCACGACAGTCCTAAAGTCACTTAAAACCAAACCACTGCAAGAACAACAAAAACGCGTCGCGTGTCTCAACAGCTTTACGGTACAGTGCATAAACCGGCCAAGTCCTGTACTTGACCGGTTCTTGCAAAGGATTCCAAAGCAGGCAACCAACAAAACAATCCTGTTAGCGTATTACTTGAGTTACTGAACTGGTTTTTGCACAGGAAGATGCAGAATTTAAAACTGTGCAAGAACCAACGCTTAACTGATTTTGCCCAAAAAATGGACTTGGCCGGTTTATGCATTGGACCCCTCAATTGCATTGTCTGAAGACGACTTTTTACACTTTTAGTTACAAATTAAATATGAGCTCACTGAATAGATCGGCAGAATTTTAGCACTTTCAGCTTGCAGGACGTTCAAAGCTTCTAGCATGTTGGTTTATTTGTAAGGTGATGAAAAGCCCATGGAAAACAGAAAATGTAGGAAATGACTATAACTAAAACTTCACGTAGACAAACATAAAACAACAACTATGACTGAAAAAAATTTAGGACATGCTGCTATCCTGATTGCATGAGCATTTGTTTTTCAAGAATCGGAGAATTCTCGTTTGTTGGGGAAAAGCAAGAAATGGAGTGAAAGAAGTATGCGCACTACCAAAGAAGTTGTCAATCGGAGGAATATGCTGAACACTCTGAAGCGAATGTCATCCAAGAATACTTTCCCTACAATTTGACATCTTTATTTTTGTGCGTCTTTTTTTCTTTTAGTGGAGTACCAGTTATCGTAATTTTGTCACCAACCCTCTTTGGATTGACAACACGCTCTTTACTTAATTTTGAAATAAGGATTCGACTACCATAATTCGTCTGAAGACAACTTTCCACAGTTTTGGTGTGGGTGGTCGACTGTTTTCTTCAATCAGTTCAATCAGCCACTGATTGGAAAACTGACTTTTGTTCATGTATGAAAATATCACCGACATGCCATCGATAACACTCGGCCATAGGCACAATCCCATTTTTTTGTGATTTTCAGCATTTACGGCGATATGTTTAAACTGGCTAATAGGGTGATGGGTTCTTCCATTTTCTCTCCACACTCCACTCCACGCATGCCCGCCTTTTCAATAACTTCATTATAAATTTCAGGCAATGGCTTTTTCACAAAAAAAGTTTCCAATGTTGGTGATTGTAACCAGAAACCATAATTACAACAACACTTCATTATAATTTGGGTGTAACAGAAGCAATAAGATAAAATTTTAGCGAGATTTGAAAAGTGACATTGTTTTGAAGCGCCAAACGATTTGACATACAATAAAGTTTAGTAGAAACTTTAACTTTTTCAAAAAGTATAGTGATACTTTGCCGTAGGACGTAAAAGAAAAACGTCATGAAAGGAAAACTGGAGTCATGTCAAAAAACTTGCAAAACTTTCCTCTCTCTTTTCGGACAGAGTTCTTAAGGTCCAAAACTATTAATTATTCATTTCAATAACCTCTGACCTTTTTCTATCTTAAACTACCTGTCGACTCGACTATTTATGTTAAATGTGATTTCTATACTAGTATTAAATCAAATAGGTGTTAAAGAGTTTTTATTCATTTTAGACTTGATCATATTAATATAATACTAATATTGCTTCTAATAAAAATCTATTGTATACATTTGAACGGTTTATGAAATACAAACAATTACAATTAATACACAAACAACCTTCTCAGCTTTTATTCCCAAATCGTGACGCTAATGTCACATTCTAATTGTGGGAAATCTGGTCGACGTGAAATGTATTAAATTATTTGAATAGGCATAAATTACGATAAGATCATTTTAAAATGCCTGGCACTTCGTTAAAGTGTGGTTTCACTTGTGAGAAATTGCTAAGCGATGGGTTTCAATCAATTGGGTCAAAATTGGTGCCGTCCAGGAAATGGCTAAACACTGAACAACTTCCAAAATTGACCAACGAACAAATAGTGTTGTTTCTGTTGGCTGCGACGACGTCATCGACTTTACCAAAGTAACAATCAAAGCGTATTTTCGCCTCAAGTACGCGGACAACAATGTGTTCAACAACAGAAAAATAAACGATGACGACGTCCAAGCAACTTTGAAGAACGGGTAACGTGCACCTAGTTTTCTCATATAAATTAATATACGAGGATATATTGAAAAATTCTTAGCCTCCTATAGAACCAAACAAAATTTCAATGTCAAAATATTTTATTACTCAACATATTCTCCTCTTAATTAGGTACATTTATTACAGCGAACCTGCAACGTTTCTAGACCTTTCAAAAAAAATGTTTCTTCTTGCTCTGCAAACTAGACCTCCACAGCTTCTATTACCTCCTTGTTGGAAGAAAATGTACAACCTTTTAAACTTTTTTTTCAGTTGAGGAAAGAGGTGATAGTCGGACGGAGCCAAATCGGGTGAATAAGGGGGTGTCTAGTAATTCAAACCCTAAATCACGAATTTTTGCATGGCAACATGAGATTTGTGTGCAGGGCGTTGTCCTGCAAAAACAAAACACCTTTGGATAGCTTTCCCCGTCTTTTCTCTTTAATTTTTCTCGTAGAGTGGTCAGTAATGTCGAATAGTAATCTCCAGTTATTGTTCTACCCTTATCCAAAAATCAATCATGATTACTCCATGGCAATCCCAAAAACTGAAGCAAGAACTTTTCCAGCAGATTTTAGACACGAAACTTCTTAGGTCTTGGAGAACCAGAGTGTCCCCATTCCATCGATTGTTGCTTTGTTTCTGGATCGTAGAAATGTACCCAAGTCTCATCCATAGTAACAATTCGTTTTAAGAAGTCTACATCGTTTTCAAATCGAGCACAGATCGAACGCGATGCTTCTACCCTTGCACGCTTTTGGTCAACATTCAAACATTTGGGGATCCATTTTGCAGCAATTTTTCTCATGTCCAAATTGACGTGAACCATATGATGAACGCGTTCGTATGAAATATTCAGTGCTTCAGATATCCGTTTTAGCCCAATTCGACGGTCTGATAAAATCATGTCATGAACTGCATCGATATTTTCGGGGACTGACACAGATCGGTCATCATCTTCAATGAAAAATTTACCTCTTTTGAAGCTTGCATTCTAATTTTTGACGTTCGCATACGAAGGACATTGATCACCAAGGGTATTAAGCATATCTTCGTAAATCTGCTTACCTCTTAACCCTTTTAAATATAAGTACTTGATGATGGCTCGATACTCCAATTTTTTGATTTTCACAATTTCGGTGGACATCTTTTTCATTTAATTTATTGCGTCATAACTTTAGATCGTTATGCTATGTCTTAGAAATAATTCAAAGAATACGCCATGATCCATTACGTTTTCAAAAAGCAGCGATTACTGGAAGTGGAATTTGAAGCAAGCGTTATAAAATAGGTTTTATGGCCGTCAAAGCTGTGGTCTTCGATTATCCAGCTCAAGGGTTTTAATTCTTTTATTTGATTTAAAAAAGTAATGGGAAATTAAAGTTAAATGATGGCAAAATGAACTTAAACTCTATGTGCAGGTTAGTTTAGGTTCATCTAATGCAACTAATACCAAAGCCAGTAAAACTGAGTCATCAATTATTTACAAGAAGCTTTACCGGTTAAGTTGATTTCCATACACGTGTTCAACTCCCGTGGTTTTCTTAATAAATTATGGCTATACTTGTGCCGTTTATGAACCAAGAGCTTTTGGATAAGGTGCGGTTTTCGTAATGTTAATTGAATAATTTATTTTGCTTTGCAGGTTAGTTTTTCATTCCTAAAAAAACATTGACTGGGACAACTTCTATGAGCAACATATAGTTAAAAGCTGTTGTGTGCAGGAATGACAGGGAGATTTCTTATCCTGCGACGAAGAAATTGAAAAACTTACAATAACGAAAAATTTGATAGCAATTGAAGACCATTTTGAGTTAAGAAGAAGCATTTAGGCACAAACCAACAGTGTTATTGTGTACTATGGACATGAATCGGACCTACAATAGGGTTTTGCATCATCAGGTGTTCAGGCACTTTAAAGGCAAATTTCGGTAAATAACAATTAATAAATAATTGGGATTTATCTCAAGTTTTTCCCCTCAAGTATCATATCCCAATATAATCCTCTTTCTAGAATTGGCAATCATGTACAAATTTTTTCACATTTGTAAAAAGAGAACCGAGTTTATCTATCTATTTTCGTAAAAACAAAAAGTTTTGTTAATTCAAAGACAACAAAGATGGAGGGCAGCTTTAACTACTTAACGAGGTTGAAAAGAGCATTCCTTAAGCAATCAGAATCACCCAAAATATAGTTAATTTAATTTAATCCTTCTCCGCCAGGGGGCTAGTTTGACACCATGTACCCAAATTAAAAAAATTCAAAAAAAAATCAAATGGAATGATATGACTTTTTCTTTATGATAAAATAGCCAATAATAACATCCAAATAGGCCAGTAAAAACTATTTTTCAAAATCTCGTTCCTAACCTTAAATATTGGGAAAATAAGAATAATGGATGTTTGAGATCGAGGACCGCGCGGTAAATTTTCTAAAACTAATAAGAAATTTAGCACAAAATGAATAAGATGTTAAAGAGACAATTGTGAGTCTAAATAGAATTCATTTACAGGTATTATTTAAAAAATATATATCATCAGAACATTCATGTTGCTCCAAAAAGGGAGTAAACGCATTTTGAACTTATTATCACTTTAATATTACTCTCGTAATTCTAACCTTTAATTTAAAAAGTAAGCCTAAAACCTAAATAAGTATACTATATTCGTATTTGAATATGTTAGACCATATATTTTGAAACCATTTACAAAAGATTCTTTGTAAAATTTGATGCCCCAAATCTAGTACTTTGTAAAGTTTTAAGCTATTTTTTGCAATATGGTGTGTGGTCTTAGAAAAAAGAAAAGAAAGAAAAAATAATTAAAAACTATAAGGTATAACTTTTTAATCGCAATAATGAAAAACAAGGTAAACCTTGGCTTGGTTTTAAAAATAAAGTAAAGCACCATACACTTTGGACCTTGGAAAATTAAACAAATGGAACACAATGCATTATAAAATGACAGTCGTAATTTTGTAAATTATTTTGTTGTGTTTACATTCAGAAAGTGCCAGTTTTTGAATTTGTAATCTTTTAAAATGCCGATTTCTAACCAGAAGCATTTAATATGCTGGCGATCTATTCTGAATGTTTTCAAAATGGGATAATTGCTGTTCGCACTTTCTATTTGCGGTATCCGAATCGAACGCGTGTTTGTGCGTTTAGCCCAGCGCCTGTTAACAACGGGTAGCATTCGTAGACCTGTCATGAATAAGAGAAATAGGCAAATTAACGAACAAAATGTTATTAATATCCTGGCATCTATAGAAATCTCTAAATTAGTACTAGAGAAATTTCTCGAGACTTGGGTATTCCTCAAAGTACGGTTCATCGCATTATTCAAACCTAGAGGTATGTAAAGAGGTATACCTCTTTTTTAAAGTTTAATCTATTTTACACTCAAATTATAAACCCCCATGTTTTTACATTTTTTGCTATTTTAGGCTACACCCCTACCATATCAACTTACACCAGGTCTTGTTCCTCCGGATTTCGACCGAAGGATAGATTTTTTGACACTAGCTATTAAACATGAAAGCATAAAATCCTCAATTTCTGTCCAAAAGTGTTGTGGACTGACAAAGCCACTTTCGGTAGTAATGGGCAATTGAACTTACATAATGCGCACTTTTGGACCCGAAATAATCGCACTGGTTTGGAGAAGTCCAGCATCAAGGGAGATATAGTGTAAATGTTTGGTGTGGGATAATTGGAGGGCAGGTTGTTAGTCCGTTTATTTTGGACCGAGCATTAAATGGTCGAACATACCTACATTTCTTAGAAAATGTTTATCAATTTTAATGGATGATATTCCGCTGGACGTCCGCCAAAATATGGTTTTCAGCATGATGGTTAATCCCGCCCACTTATGCCCTTACTGTTCGCCAGTATTTAAATGCCACCTTCCCTGACCGTTGGATCGGAAGAGGAAGCCTGTTCCCTTGCCTCCAAGGCAAGTTTTTGTAATGTTATTCGCCGTAAAAATTGCTTCGGTATTTAACACAAGAATCTTTGGATGTTGCATTTTGGAATGATTCTGTTTATAATTGCGCACATATTAAAACTTATTAAATATTTCAAGGTCTCCCGATTTAACCTGCCTTGATTTTTATCTCTGGGAAAATTAAGGATATAGTCTTAGCAACAAGGTTAACTTCCCGCGAAGATATGATTGCAATAATCAGGAATGCCATCTTGAACATCCCAAGAGCTGAAGTGAGAATGCTGTTCTTTCAACACATCAGCGTCTTCAGATGTACATCCAAAATAACGGAGGCCATTTGAACACCTGTTCAAATATTGTTAAAATCGGTCAAACCGTTAAGAAGTTAAAGCAGGTTATTGCAAAAACTATTGAACACTCCCCGCCATCTTCGTTTTTAAAATAACTAAACTTTTGCTTTTACAAAAATGATAGATAAACAGGTTCTCTTTACAAATGTGAAAAACATTTTTTGTTTATTATGCGAAATTTATAGAAAATTCAATTCAAAATCAAAGGAAAAGAACACCAACACCAACTGCAGCGTCTATTTAACCAACAGAAAAACACCAAAAACTGCACAAAAACTACTCGGACACGTGTTTCAACAGCTAAGCTGTCATCATCAGCGATACTGATACTCTGTTGAAACACGTGTCCTCGAAAAGTAAAACCCCAGTGCAGTTTGTTCAATGTTATGTTGCAATTTAAAAATTTAAGATGGCAGTTACGCTCTCTAGTGGTCATTTTTAAAATTTGAAAATATTTTTCTGCGATTCTTCATGGTCGATTTACGTAATATTTTTTTACACCAAAGTCATACGACAAACGGTTCCCGAGATATGGCCAAGGAACAGTCTTATTGGATCACTCGGTACATATTAGAAAGGTCTTTGTAGAGATGACATGTTGTGCACGTCGGAGTCACCACTTTGACATTTGTTTTATTTTCTTTATTTTGGACCTAGAAAAAATAATCTGTGACAAAAATTATTTATTTGCTTTGTACTATTCTACAATGTCACACTTAGAAGAATGTGATATGTTACCCACTACACACTGCCACATGTTTCACCTAAAAACATTATATGTTTTATTTGTCAATATGCTATCTAATTAATATTGGATTTCCAAAATAATGTTTTTTTTTGTTTTTAATTGTGCGGTACAGTTGGAACCGTCACATTTTGCCAAAAAACATCAACCTTAATTTGACAATAAGGTATTATATTAGCATCTAATTAGCCCTAAATTCTTTTTCTTGTATCTCGCCTTCTCCAGTAAACTTATATTTTATTTGACTATAGGCTACTCAACTAGCATCTAATTAACCTTTAATTAAAACGCAATCGGTTTTCAAAATAAAGTTTTTTCTTAGTTTTGAGGCGTAGCGCTTGAATTTGACAATGAGGCAATTAATTAGAATCTAATTATCGCCGGCCGTGTACTGTCCGAATGGTCCGAACTTGCCGGAACTACGGGTTTGTCGGCAATAAACCGGTGTTGGTATATTAGCTGTCGCTCTTTGTCAACCAGAGTTGGATTTGTCAAAGCGTTTGTTGAATGGCTAGTCTGGCTGCATCAGGGCGGTAGAGTTTCCAAAGCGACAGCTATCATGTGGAGGCCGTTACAGTTGAAATGCATAAGGTGCAAAAAGCACAAGAGCATTCAAAACTCAAACCGTCTAATTAGCCTTTAATCCTTGCAAAAACAATTTGTTTAAATTGCACTTTCTTTATGGTGTTTGTGTGTAGCGGTTGCAGTTTGATCACAAGCTAGAACCGCCACATGTTTCCACTAAAACATTAATATGGTTTTATTCGACAACAGGATACGTTACATTCGAGCTTAATTTAACAATAGGGTATTTAATTACCATCTAATTATGCCATAAATTCTGTCGCAGCTCTTTCTCAAAACTTCGCCTTTTTCTTGGTTTTGTGTGACGGTTGCAGCGATCCAAGGCTGGGACTACCAAATGTTTCTCCAAAAAACATGTATTTTTTTTAACAATGAGGCAACTTAATTAACATCTAATTAGCTCCCTAATTCAAACTTAATCAAAATTTCTCAAACTAATGTTTTTTTAGTTTTAGATGTGTACAAGGTGGTTGCAGCATGATCTCCAACCTGAAATAGAGAATTTAATTAGCATTTAATTAACCTTTTATTCTTGCGTACACAATTTTTTCACAATTATGTTTTCTGGATGTGACCGTTGCTGTTTGACCATAAGCTAGAACCCCCGTTTCACTAAACAACATTGTGCATTTGACTTGATAGTAGGCAGCTTAATTAGCATCAGTTTTCCAAAATAATGCTTCTTTGTTAGTTTTTAAGCGTGACTGTTGCAGCTTTATCATATGTTCCACCTAAAAACATTGTTTGATACTAAAAGCATCTAATTAACCATATTAATTCAGTGCAATCGGTTTTCCAAAATATTAATTGTTTTTAGTTTATTATTGGCGGGAGAGTTGCAGCTTGATATTAAGTTGGAGACCGCCACACATTTTACCTCCCAAAAAAAACGTCAACGCTTGAATTTGACAATAATGTATTTAATTAGCATCTAATTAGCCCTTAATTCTTTTTGTACACCATTGCTAAATATTTTCTAAAAAAATGTATATTTTATTTGACAATAGGTTAGTTAATTAACAGCTAATTAGTTCTTAATTCAAGTGCAATCAACTTTACAAAATAATATTTATTTTTTAATTTTTTAGTGTGGTAGTTGCAGCTTGATCTTAACCTTGATGGTTACTGTTGACTACTAAGTAACTCCCGTGTTCTTTATTGGTAAAGTCACCTAGTGAAGAGTTTTCGACTGTCTCCATCTTAGTTTCTTTCAGTTTTGCAATTTCCATATTGTGTGCTTGCCAATACCAGAGAAAGGCATAAACGGATGGCTGCCATACTCTAGACTCAAACTACCAAATTTGCTGTTGATCCGTCTGTAAACCAACAGGGTCTGGCTGAAAAAAAAACTATTCCGGCCGTCATGAAGGTCGGCTTTAGATAAGAAATCCCTGCTTTTACAGGTGAAGGTCTACAAAGTGCAGTTGACCTGCACCACCTTTCTTCTAATTTTAGCCTGTATTCTGTCACAAAGTATGTCCTCCTAATTTGCTCTGTGGTAGTATAACAATGTTGTCGGAGTATACCCTTGACAGGTGATTCCTTTGTTAGACAAAAAGGTAAAAAAAGATTGTCCACGAAGTAGACTTCCACATTAGTGGTGACAACACATCAACTTCGAGACATCCTTTAAACATCCGTCTGGTCTTCAGAAGTTCTGCCAAGCATCTGATAATAGGAGGAGTTATTTTGTATGAGTTTAATGGAAAGCATATTGCTGCGGGCTACAGATGGTGTTAGCCATTTTTCAATTTACTACGCCTCGACGTCTTTCAGCACCCTCATATTTTTTTGGGGGTGCACGAGGCAGCCAACAAAGTACGTGTACCATGTAGTATTCCTGCCCACCAATAGTACACTAACAGCTCAATTTGTTTTATAAGCTTCTCTCGCCGTTTACTTCCCCACTGCTTGGTCCAAATGCTGCTTGGACTAAAGAAGTAGAAAAGATTAAGTAATAGACAATGATTTTGAAAAAGGCTAGTAAAGAGAATAGATATACCAATGGAAAAAAAGAAAAACAAAGAGAAAATAAAGTGCAGGTGTTTCTACAATTCGGCACTTTTTTCGTGATAACTTCTCCCTTCCATCCCGAGAGTACCAGTTATCGTAAAGAATTTTATCACCAAGTTTTTAAATGATGATTTGATCTTTATATTTCGTCTGAATACTTGACTTCTCACACACTTTAGTTGCAAATTGAACATGAGCTCACTGAATAGATTGGCAGACTTCATTTAATTTTGGTGCTTTTATTTAGCTTACAAAACGTTCAAAGTTTCTAGCATGGGCTTATTTGTAAGCCCATGGAAGAAAAATGTAGGAAATGACTATAACTAAAACTTCACGTAGAAAAACATGAAACAGCTGCTATGATTGAAAAAACTTAGGACATGCTGTATTCGTGATTGCATGAGCATTTGTTTTCCAAGAGTCCGAGAATCTTCATTTGTTGGTGAAAAGCAAGATATGAAAGTAAATGAAGTATACCTTGCACTGTCAATAGAAGGGCTATGCTGAACATTCACAAATAGAATCGTCCTCCAAGAATACTTTTCCTAGAATTTGACATCTTTCTTCTTGTGCGTCTTTTTTCTTTCAGTCAGTACAGAAATTTGTCACCAATCCTCTTCAGACTGACAACAAGATGAGTTACTTAATTTTTAAGAATAAGGATTTGACTACCATCATTCGTCCTGAAGACAACTTTTCTCAGTTTTGCTGTGGGTGGTCAACTATCTTCTTCAATCAACCGCTGATTGAAAAAACGACATTCATCACTGTTTTCGTACATGTATTAAAATATCACCAACATGGCATAGGTAACACTCGGCGCAATCCCATTTTTTTGTAATCTTCAGCATTTTACAGCAATTAAATCTGTGTTTAAACTGGCTAATAGGCTGATGGGTTCTTCTATTTTCTCTCCACACTCTTCTCCACGCATTCCAGCCTTTTCAATAATTTCATTATCCATTTCAGGCGATGGCTTCCTCACAAAAGAAGTTTCCTAAGTTGGTGATTTACAACCAGGAAACCATAATTACCACAACACTTAATTATAATTCGGTTGTAACAAAAGGAATAAGATAAAATTTTAGCGAAATTTGAAAATGACTATATTTTGAAAGCGCCAAACAATTTGACATACAAATATGTTTAATAGAAACTTTAACTTTTTTCAAAAAAAGTATAAGGATACTTTTGCCGTAGGACGTAAAAAAAAAAACGTCATGGAAGGAAAGCTGGAGTCATTTCAACAAATTTGCAGAATCCTCCTCTCTCTTTTCGGACCCAGAGTTCTTAAGGTCCCAAAACTGTTAATTAGTCATTTCAATAACCTTTGACCTTTTTCTACGCTTAAACTACCTGTCGCCTCGACTATTTATAGTTAAATGTGATTTCTATACTAGTATTAAGTCAAATAGGTTAATGAAATACAAACAATTAAAACAACCTTCTCAGTTTTTACTCCCAAATCGTGGGACAATGTCACACATTCTAATTGTGGGAAATCTTATCGACGTGAAATGTATTAGATTATTTTAATAGGCAAAAAGTACGATAAGATCATTTTAAAATGCCTGGCACTTCGTTAAAGTGTGGTTTGCACTTGCGAGAAATTGCTAAGCGATGGTTTTCCAATCAATTGGGTCAAAAGTGGTTGCCGTCCAGAAATTGCTAAACACTGAACAACTTCCAAAATTGACCAACGAACAAATAGTGTTGTTGTTTCTGTTGGCTTGCGACGACGTCCTCGACTTTACCAAAGTAACAATCAAAGCGTATTTTTCGCCTCAAGTACGTGGACAACAATTTGATTTCAACAACAGAAAAGTAAACGATGACGACGTCCAAGCAGCTTTGAAGATCGGGTAACGTGCACCTAGTTTTCCACATATAAATTAATATATGAATAATTTTTATAGATCGTTATGCGTATGGCCGAGAAATAATTCAAAAGAATACGCCATCATCCGTTACGCTTTTTAAAAGCAACGATTACTGGAAGTGGAAATTTGAAGCAAGCGTTAAAAAAATAGCTTTTATGGCCGTCGAAAGCGTGGTCTTCGATTATCCAGCTCAGGGTTTAATTTTTTTATTTGATTTAAAAAACGTAATAGAAATTAAAAAGTAAATGATGGCAAAATAAACTTAAACTCTATGTGCAGTTTAATTTAGGTCTCTAATGCAACTAACACAAAGGCCAGTAAAACTATTCATCGATTATTTTCAAGAAGCTTTACCGGTTAAGTTGATTTCCATACACGTGTTCAACTCCCCGTGGTTTATTAACCAAATTATGGCTATACTTATGCCGTTTATGAAGCAAGAACTTTTTGGAAAAGGTGCGAATTTCGTAATGTTAATTGAATATTTAAAATTTTTTTTGTTTTGCAGGTTAATTTTTCATTCTAAAAACATTGACTGGGACCGATTCTATGAGCAACATATACCTAAAAAGCTGATGTGCAAAAAGATGACGGGGAGATTTCTTATCCTGCAGACGAAATTGAAAAACTTACAGTCGTAAAAATTCTATAGCATGGAAGACTATTTTTGAGATAGAAAGAAGCATTAAAGGCAGAGATGAATAGTATTATTGTGTACTATGGACATGAATAGGACATACATTAGTGTTTCGCCCTCATCGGTGTTGGGTACTTCAAAGGCGAACTTCATTAAATAACAATTAATAAATAATTCTATTTATCTCAAGTTTTTCACCTCAATTATCACATCCCGATATAATCCTCTTTCAGAATGGGTAATCATGCAAGGTTTGATGCGTTTTGTTGTATAATTCAGCCGTTGATCATCTGAAGTTGTGAGTAATTAGGTTTGGTTTTGTGGATGTTGCTACATTAGTGGCGTTTTTAAGTTGTTTTTTGGCCGTGGAGTTGATGTTACGTTACATTAAAGGATTTGAGAAATTTGATGAGTTTCAGGGCGTTAGTGTCGAGTAAAAATGCAAAAGAAATTGTTTATTTGTAATTGCCTTTGGTAGCACGTGGATCGAATGTCGAAGTGGTTTGTCTAACGCCGATTACCACTTTCGCTTAGAACGGTTTTGTTTATTGGTTACTAAAATTCGGGTTATGTGCTTACGTACGCATTGTTTTAGTATGACGCAAAGTGTGACAGATAATACACGCTATGTACACTCATGAAATTTAAAACTTGGACACCACAATTTCTGTAAACAAAAGTTTGCACATTGTGAAGCGGGCTTAAGGGTATCATTTACAATTCTAACAGCAGGTAGTCTCAGCAGGGGTTATCTTATAGAAGGACTGTAGAATGAATCATTACACTAAGCACGTTTTAGAAAATAGGTAATTTACGTTGCTTACTTAATTTTTTCTTTAAAGAATATATTTGAAGGTATCGCTAATTAAACACCATAGCTCGATTAATTATCGAATCAAAATTTTGTTTAGGAAATGTTTACAAAATAAAATTAGAAATAATTTTGATTTAAAAACGTCTACAAGCAATAACTTTTAAATTAAATCAAAAACTAAACATGGTTATTTGGGTTGACTGATTATTACTTATTTTAAATAAATCTAACCTACTAATTATTGTAAGTTATTAAAAAAAATCATTAAACTCTCTATTCATAATATTTAGTCCTTACAAAATGTATATTTTATGACGTTTCATTTTTTCTGTAGTTAATATAAAAGTGAAAATAAAAACTAAGGCAATTCTTATTGTCAACGTATATATTTAGTTTTTTGACAAGAATTTATTACATAATTATAATTAAGATACCAAGTTATAGTTTAAAATTAAATGAAAACTTTTTTTTAAATAAAGGTATTACTATATAAATAAATATAAGAAATCAATAATGGGTGTGACCTCCATTATTATTGATACATTCTTGGAGGCGTCTGCTCATTGACGCTATCAAGGTATCAATATAATTAATATTAATCGTTTCCCATGCGGTATCAATGGCTGCAATTAGTGCATTACGGTTTACTGGTATAAAATTTGGCCCTTGTTGTCTTCGGATAACAGCAAGTATTCGAGCCCAAACATTTTCGATAATGTTAAAATCTGGGCTTTTTGCTGGCCAGGGTAACAGCTCCAAGTTATTTTCTCGTATCCAATTGCGCACAACCCGCGAAGTATGAATAGGGGCGTTGTCCTTTAACAACAAAAATACATTATGAAAATGTTAATTCAACAGATCCCGAACTATTTTTTGGAGAAAGTATAGTGAAATAAGAATACTTACTTGTTGGAAAATATAATCTTCGTCTGGATAAAACACTTCGACTGAAGGTTTCATAATAGTTTCAAAATATCTAAATACGCAGCAGAATCAAGACGTCCATCGATAGCCCAACAAACTCCTGGACCCCGCGCGCTAACAACCCACCACATTCACAGAAAAATAACCACTTCGTTTTTAGGACATATGTGATTATTTTCGTAACGAGTTCCTTCCATTCTAAAAACTTTTAGTGGTCCTATCGTTTGCGGCTTTGTATCTGCTATAGCCCTGGAGTATGTAGCAAATGGTTGTTCTGTTACGTAATGAAACAACTCGAGATCTTGAGCACGTGTAGATACTTTAGGTCTACCACTTCCGATGGCTCTTTCCAAAGTGTGTTCAAGATTCCATTTTACTCGGTAATGCCCTACGGTGCTTTGGTATATCTAACATACGTGAAATTTCACGCACGCTACGGCCCGCCGCTAATTCCGAAACAATCCGCGCTTTCAAATCAGCACCGAGATGAGGTGGCATTTTCACAACACTTGAAATTTTAAACTAAAATGGAATTTACATTTCTTACTTTATTTATTGGTTCACACTACCCCTTCTCAAACAGTAGGTAATTGTTTATTTATTACATACTTCTAATGACCAATGTAACAACCCTTAGAGCAATATGACTCAAAGGAAGTAAATTAAACAAGCAAGGATATTCTATTGTTATTGAAACTTATTCATAAAGTAAAAGCCATTTCCTTATAATGCTAATGGACAGGATTTTCTTTTAAGTATTAAGATTACAATAGAGGACTTATAAACTTTCGAAAATATCTAATTATAAATATTTACACTGCAATTGCGCTTTTTCCTTAATAATTTCTTAGCAATAACATACACGTTCTTGGTTTTAAGTTGTCATAAATTTGATATGATATAAATTTGTGTTTCTAATATTACATCACAAACTAATCTTTATTCGCCAAAAAATGTTGCTTAAGTTGTAAAGCTTCGTACACACCTGAACAACAAACCGAGCAACAAACATAACAACGAACCGAAAGTCAAACAGAACGACAAACGATCTTTTATGATTTCCACAATCCGAACAACAAACGGAACGTTTGTGCTGTTCCCATAATTATTTTCAGTAGTTTTCAGTTCATATATATTTATTATTGAGAAGAAAATTGCGGAAAACAAGAAGATAGTGCCAACCAAATTTTTACGCACAAAGAAGAGTAAAAAATTATAATTTACTTCGCTTTTTTTATTTTAGAAATTTCCCGCCCAAATGATGCTAATAGGGACATCATTTTTCTTGCATTCTTAAACACTGATTAATTTAAAACATTTTTCTTCTGTCAACTCCATAATATTACCTAAAACACAACAAACCCACAAAAGGGAGGAAAAAAATAAATAATTTAATTCTCCCGCATAAGTTTGTTCGCCGTTTTGTTTAGATTCGTCCAAACCTGCAAACGCATTCGCGCGCATTTTCTTTGATGTCGGAGAACGCCGCAAACCGTTCGTGGAACAATCAGGACTTGCGAATCTGTTCTAAAATTCGTACGTAGCACCGTCCAAATTAATGTTCCGATTGCCGTTCGGTTCGTTGTTCTGTTTGTTCCTCGGTTTGTTGTTCAGGTGTGTACGAAGCTTTACAATAAGCATATTAATATGAACTATATCTTATGAAAGGAGAGTTATGTAACTATAATTAACGACTTAACGTTACGTTAGTAGATTCCATTTACTATTTACACATATTTTCTTGGAACATTCGATAATTAACTATCGGGATATGATGACCCTATACTTCTTAGGTTGTGCGCAACTGGATACAAGCAAATAACTTGGAGCTGTTACCCTGGCCAGCAAAAGCCCAGATTTTAACATTATCGAAAATGTTTGGGCTCGAATACTTGCTGTTATCCGAAGACAACAAGGGCCAAATTTTATACCAGTAAACCGTAATGCACTAATTGCAGCCATTGATACCGCATGGGAAACGATTAATATTAATTATATTGATACCTTGATAGCGTCAATGAGCAGACGCCTCCAAGAATGTATCAATAATAATGGAGGTCACACCCATCTTTATTAACTACAGAAAAAAATTAAACGTCATAAAATATACATTTTGTAAGAACTAAATATTATGAATAGAGAGTTTAATGATTTTTTTTTAATAACTTACAATAATTAGTAAGTTAGATTTATTTAAAAATAAGTAATAATCAGTCAACCCAAATAACCATGTTTAGTTTTTGATTTAATTTAAAAGTTATTGCTTGTAGACGTTTTTAAATCAAAATTATTTCTAATTTTATTTTGTAAACATTTCCTAAACAAAATTTTGATTCGATAATTAATCGAGCTATGGTGTTTAATTAGCGATACCTTCAAATATATTCTTTAAAGAAAAATTAAGTAAGCAACGTAAATTACCTATTTTCTAAAACGTGCTTAGTGTAATGATTCATTCTACAGTCCTTCTATAAGATAACCCCTGCTGAGACTACCTGCTGTTAGAATTGTAAATGATACCCTTAAGCCCGCTTCACAATGTGCAAACTTTTGTTTACAGAAATTGTGGTGTCCAAGTTTTTAAATTTCATGAGTGTACATATTAAAGAAGGCTTTGTTAAAGGTTATCATGCTTGTGCACGTAACTGAACGAAGCCACTTTGGCACC